>BMAO01025709.1:0-176921 GCA_019973975.1 Trichonephila clavata
TTATACTATCCTTTTGCATTTTTTTGGAAAAATTTCAAATCTTTAAAACAAAACTTTCGTCAGTTTGTGAGGGGAATTCTGTGTTTTTCAGATTAACTGTATTCAGAGTGTTATAGCAACTTTAACATTTAAAAAAAATATTTTGAATCCTGATCTGAGAAAGTAGGTGAGAATTTTTTTGTTTCATGATATTTTTCTTTGCAAAGAGTTTCTTATGAGTCCTTCCAAATAAAACTGCGCTTTGTTCCAGTGTAGAGGAGTTCATTCAATGTAGGCTTACTGTAACTAATTTATTTGCACTATTACTTATTGTTAGTTTACTGTCATTGTTATTCTTAAGTCAATTCGATTTTATTTTTAGTTCGTAAGTATCCAGATTTCGTTTATAACAAGTTGCTTAATAAGTAGTTGTCCTTGCTGGACAAAAAATGAGAGAATCCCCCTACTCGCATATTAAAAGTTTTTTTTTTTTCAAGATATCGAATACGAAATTTTTCTTGGGTACTTTCATTTCCGAACTAATTAGGCTCTTTTTAATGTCTGGTTTCTTAAATTCCTTAAAGTAATAACACAGCAGGTTCACAAATATCATCCTCTTTCATATCTTTAAATAAGCAGAGCCTGGCTTCAGGGATGTCTTAAGGCAGGGGTCAACTGGACCCGGACCCAAGGCTTCTTTTCGTTCTCTATTCAACCTTAATAAAATCATGATTCGAATAATTTCAACGGTCAAATGTTATTGCCGCTTGTATTCTCCGAAAAACTGGGAATTTTGGACGATATGTCAACTGGCTACATGTGATGACCTTCGTCCACGTACAGGCCCAGGGATGTCTTAAGGCATGGGCCAACTAGGCCCGGGACCTCGGCCACAATGGGGACCTCATCTCGTTCGACTCAGCCTTTAGAAGATCATAATTAGAATAATTTCAGAGGTCAAAGGTTATTTCCGATTGTATTCACCAGAAAACTGGGAATTTTGGACGAGATGTCAGCTGCCTTCTTATGATGGCCATTGTCCTTGCATAGGCTTAGGCCTACCACCATACCTAATCATTACTCATTCAATCAAAGGCGGCAGTTGGTCGAGCTGGTATGTGCGATTGTAAATCATGCACATTTTTTTCGGTTTATTAATTGAACGAGTATTTGACAATGTATGCTATGTACTGTTTACTTTTAAGGGTCATAGGGGGCCTCAAGAAATCTTAAAATGTCCCTGCTAGGCCTACCACCATACACCATCATTACTAAAACAATCAAAAGGCTGCAGTCGGTCGAGCTGGTTTGTGCAATTTAAGTCGCATATTTATTCTTTTTTTTTGGGTTATTGTTTGTACAAGTGACACACACACACAACGCGTGTGCTATATATTGTCTGCTTTTAAGGGTCATAGGGGGAGCTTACATTTGTGTAAGGGCCCAGGGCCTCAAAGAAGTCTTATAAGATGTCCCTGCCTGGCTTAGACTTTTTGCGCCCATGTGCAGGATTAAAATTACCCATTCAGCCGCTGGAAACCCTACCACACCAATTCAGCAGCCAACACATGTCTTCGATTTTTTCATCATTTGAATTTCGTTCTTTGAAAATTCAAAGCATCACCTAATCGATATTGTAGTTTTTCACCAAATGCCATTGTCAGTATAAAATTCTGCCTCTCAAATCTGCCATGTCTTGAGGAAATATTTTCAAAATTGTATAACTCCAAAGAAACTCCTATTTGTCAGAGTTTCGCTGAAAAATACTTCTGAAACTTTTAGGAATAATATGAAACATCGAAAATACCTCTAAATACGAGAGAGGAAATAAAACTTGAATATGCCAATTCAAAATTGTAACTTCAAATTGGAATATATAAAGAAAATATCTTAAGAAATGTGAAATAGTCGAATGTGAAAGATTATGATTGTGTGTGTGTTTTTGTAAAAAGAAAACATGTTGTAGAATAACATCAAAGTATTTTTAAACCAATTCTTAGAGAATAACTAGTAAAAAAAAATTGTTATTTGAAACATGAGATATATAATTCAAGATAGAATAACGTTTAGGTTTAAATAAATATATAAGTGTATGATTATTTTTAATATTTAAATATTTAGAAATATTATCCTAAAAAATCTCGACTGAAATATTTATTTTTGTCAGTTTTATAGACTAAAAAAGAAATTTCTGTGTTCTTCTTTGCTTGAATTTAAATAGTAATAAAAAATAACACGGATGTCGAACTGTTTTTGACCTACTATGAAAATTTTTAAAAATCTAACCGTTCTCTATATTGTTTTATTTATAAATTTTAAAAAGTTGTAGAGAAATTGGCTTGGACTACTGGACCTAACTAAAACAATATTTTGAATGTCACCGGAGTATTTATGTTTTAGTTCTAAAAAATCTTCTTAAACTTCTATTAAAGTTCTAAAAAAATCATGACCCATTATTTTATCTATCCATCAAATTTTCCGAAGACTAGGTCATTAAATGCAAGTTTTAAAAAATAAATTTATTTATTTTCAGAAAAATTATTATATTTAAATCTGATAAAATATGAAATTACAAAAATAATTTTCTTACTGTAAAACTTTTTATATGTTATATCTATATACGCTAGCACTCTTTTAAAAAACACCTGTTATATATATATATTATAATTCAATTTCAAAATTTTTTTTAATAATAATTAAAGTAAAAAAAACACGACAAGCTAACGATTTTCTTAAAGTTTTCAATTAAATATTTACTTTAAAAAAAGACGATTTTGTAGTAGAAAAAGGAAAAAATATTAACTATAAGTTGAAATAATTACATGCTTATAAAGCAATTTTCAAATCTGAATCTTTTCATAATTATAAATAATCGAAAAGAAAAATTTAAACATGAGAAAAAAATCTAATTTAAGTTATAGGAAAAATTACCTAACACATCAAATTTTTAAAGCAATGTAATAAATATGCATCGAAAAAAAAATAGCAAAGCAAAATTTAATTAGCTAAACAATATTGAAATAAATCATATTTTAGGTATTTCAAAAACTAAAATATTTTTATTGGAAATTATTCTTACACTAAGTCTTGATGAGAAGATTAATATTATTTTGTTGAATGTTATTACTTAAAAAATTATTTGTCTTTTCCTTTAAAAGTTTAATAAATAAATTCGAACGCAAACGATATTTTTTTTCTTCAATTGAATTGTTTCTATGCCACTTGATATATTAATGTCAATCTTAAACTTAAGTGTTTAATATATATTCTCTTTCTGTCTAAAAATATACTTTTTTATGTTTTGTAATCCCTTAAGTGTTATTTTATACATATACATACAAACAAGGAAATTTGTTAACTACAAGTGTTTATAATTCTTCCATTGTTAAATATTTTTTAATTAAACAAAAAAGTATGTTTAGTTTAACTATTGTAAAGGAATGAAAATCATTATATAGTTATATTTTTCATTTTCCTGCATTTTGATATTACCCATTTTAAGGTCAAATTAAGGACAAAAAACCTTATAGAATAAGGCGATAAAAATAGATTTTCTGAAAAGGAAATTTTTATTAGTGCTATATAAAATTTTATACCTGTTTTTGTATGTAATAGTTTTTATCATCTTTTGGCAGCACAGATCTTCCTTTCTTCTACGGTTATAAAAGGCTGCATTATATTTCTGTACAAAAAGACCTGAATAGATTTGACCATTATGAAGGCTTCAAGGCATGGTCTTTCAAAGTAAAAAAGAGAAAAAAATGCTATAAAAAGCTTAATAAATGTAATGATTTTTGTTTATTATTTTTTCATTATCTCATAAAGAGTGATTATTTGCTGTTTAACGTAATTTTAAATATATGTAGAATTATTTTAATTAAAAAAGAATTTTTTTAAATATTGCTTAAATGAATTAGAGGTAAATTATACATCTGTCTTTCCTTTTTTTAAAAATTTACAAAATAACATTTTGAATAGTGAAAATTATATTTTTACACACACAGACATAATCTTTCTCGCGCGCACACACATAACCTTTTTTGCACGCACACACACAATATAATCTTTCTTTCTCACACACATAATCTTTCTCTGTCACACACATAATCTTTCTCACACGCGCACGCACATAATCTTTCTCGCACACACACATATAATCTTTCTCACACACAATCTTTCTCTCTCACACACATAATCTTTCTCGCACACACGCACACACACATAATCTTTCTCCCGCACACGCATACACACATAATCTTTCTCGTGCACACGCACACAAATAATCTTTTACGCACATACACACGTATAATGTATTTATTTGAATCTAAGTCGCATGCTATGACATTGATTTGTACGTATTTTTGTCAGAGGAAATATTTCCATGTATGAAGAAATTTGAGGAAAATTGTTCTTTATATTTTAGTCGACTTTTTTATTTTAGTTCCTTATATTTAGCAAAGTTTTTCTTGCATGAATATCAACAAGAGTAAATATAGATGCAAATTGGCTGACATAATTTTGCAGACTGGGATGAGCATTTCAACAAGCAATCTCACACCTGATTTCAAAAATAAGTTGCAGAAAAGTATAAGCACTGGGGTAGCTAGTCCTGAGGATCCCTGTATCAATAATTTCTTCGTTGCCTTTTTGGGCCTTGTTAATATTTTAACGATTTTTTGCTTTCATATGTTGGAGCCCCAGTGCCAGTTTATTCATTGGGCGACCAGGGGCCCGGATAAACTGGACTTAATCAGATTTTCTGGTTATAAATTTCGATCATCCAGTGCCAAAATAGCCTTTAGATCTTTTGCGCCCAGGGCCCGAAATGAGCTTAAATCGGCACTGTGGGGCCCCTATAGCTTGGGAGCTCCGTATCATTGATACGGCGGTAGCTACGCCTCTGAATGTAAGGTATATTGTCTATAGATAATATGCAATTAGAACTATAAATAAATTGAATAAAACTACCACTATTATTTAACTTATATTTATTATTTTTTTACAGTGAATGCAATTATTTTCAAAAGCTGCAGCCTCTGGTATCCTCCGCTCCAATAACATGGCCCGCTCGCCGAACAAGCTGCCCACCCTGCCTTTGTTTAAAGGTAATCTGAAGAGATATTTTTATCTCAACCGTTTTAAAACATTTAAATAAACTGAAACTTGATTGGGAAAGTTAAGGTTTCACTCATTACATAACACTTACGTCAACACTTGCATTTCCGCACACATCTTGGAGCTAGGAACTGTTTGTGAAGTGAAACAATACCGAAACAACACGGAACTACGAGGAGAACCCACCATCCCCATCCTTCTTAAGTCACGTTAAGTTCTATTCATAAGAGTATTTGTAGAACAAACAAGGGTGCTTTGTTGTGGGATTTCGTTAATTATATCTGAATGGTTCGTCTTCCGCGCTTCTATGCTACTAATAGGAATTTAGTTCTGAAGGGAAGGAATGAATTGTGGAGGTAATATGTTCATTTATGTAAGCTTGGATTTTTTCATATGTTTTCATGTACTGAAAGTTTTCTTTGTTAGCCAGAGACCATATGGAATAGAAATGGCAGCCCATAAAAGATACAGTTAAACCTGTTTTTGTGTGGTAGATAGGGACCGTATAAAAACCGCACATAAAAAATATTCGAAAATTTCATAAATTCTTACATATAACAAACAAATTCATCAAAACACTACAGAAATTTTTTTTATGTGGTGGAGAGCCGCATAAAAAGAGTCGCACTCAGAAAATAAGCCAATTATTTACGAAATTCATCAGAAAGTATTTCCATAACAAAATAAATAGTTAAATTACACATGAAAACATTTTTAAAACATCTAGTTTCTCATTATATACATGAAGAAATTTTCAAAATTCACTGCTACTCATCGTAATCCAAAGCGCTCATCATCCTGTGATGAATAAGTTCAAAATCACTTTCGTCACTTGAAGATGCAATTTCAATTGATTTATTTTTATAGCAAATGAACATAGCGTCTTGAAGTGTATATATGTACATTGCAGTGGCATTACATACATGCCCGCAACCCCCGCCTCGCATGGAGGAGGGGCTCAGGACTCTAGGAGACCCAAGGCTTAACTAATGTCAAGTAGGTATCTACTCAATTTATAAAATATTAACAAAGGTCAAGAATCATAACATTACAGTCATTCAAAATCCTAATGATGATAGGTTAAAGCTCAAAAGAGCGAGGTACTCTGGTCATCCCCCCCCCCCAACGACTATAAAATATTAAAGGCAAAACCTGACTTTGCATGAAGGTCTTAATATTCTCCATCGTAACTGGTACATTGATAAAAAACATTTCAATGGCGCCAAGCCGTTGAAATTCATATACCGCATAAAGAAAGGACCGCACAAAAATAGGATCTACTGTATTAAAAAAAAATAGTTTGGTGCATGTATTGGGGTAGATCGTGATTCTATCGAGAAACATGTTATAAAAAATTGGAACCTACCTATGGGGAAAAGATGTTTTATAACAGCGGTACTTTAAACTGTAGTCCGTGGACCCCCTGGGGTCCCCAGCACCATTCCAAAGGGCAGGGTCACTTTTCCGCTTAGACATGTGCCTAGGGCATCAAAGATTTCGGGCTGCAAAAAATTGGAGGTCGAAAAAAGAGAAAAAACTAATATTGAAGCGAACGTATCACCGCATAGCGAGTTATGAGAAAAGCATTTCTGCATTAAATGGAGTCAAGATTGAAATTAGATTAACCATGGAAAATGAAAAGTTTAACAGTTTAATTCTGTTATCCACTCAAAATTATATTACAATGGCAACTGATTACAATGAGGATGATTTTGCAATGATTAAAGCCGAAGAAAAGTTTTGTTGAACATGTACAATGACAGTGACTCAAACAAAGAATAAGGATGTCTAAAAGTAAAATACAGTAAAGGGATAAGCAATGAAAAAGATGATAATTAACAAATTGAAAACAGTCCATACTATTATGTATACTCTATATTGTAATTGCAAACGATTTCATTAATTTACTGTACTAACTTACAAAAGGGTGGGTGGTCCGTGATACTGTAAGGTAAGAAAGAGTAAACGAACCATACCACTATCACTACCTTACAGCTGCCGGTTGCCAGTCCAGGACACGGCGGGACCATAAGGGGTGGGTGGATAATAGAAAAATTCTCCAAGCAGCAAAAATAAAGAAAGCAAAAGGGTAAGAGAAATAAGGGAAGATTCTTCCCCCGAACCAATAATGGCAAGGTAAGAACTGAAGCAGGGGGTGCTCTGAAAATAGTGGTGGGTCGTAACAATTTAAAGTGCATAGGGCACTGGGGAGGTTAGTAACGGCCCTACTAGAGGGTCCGCGAAGTTCACTCACCTAATGTTTAGATTTCTCTTTTTTACAGACTCCGAGAGGCCTTATGGAAAAATTGAAAGATGTGCCATCCTGGACTAGAGCACCAAATTATCGCCAAAGAAAAGATTCTCCTAGAACATGTATTTCGATCAAGAATATTAAGTCAGAGAGGGGTGTTCAAAATCTTCAGGGACCACGATGTCCGGCGGGGCCCGCGGTGTTCGTAAGTTTATACACCGATGTTTTATGATACCCTAGACAAGGAAAAAAATAATTTTAAACAAATAATTTCGAAATTTAACATTGCCATGAGGGTTTGAATTTTTGAAAAAAGAATGGGAGGACTGAATGTTAGGTTAAATGATTTTTAGATTCTAAGTAATAATTTGTTTAGAATAGAAGTAACCAAAAAGGAGAATTAATAATTAGTGAATACGAGTGGCCCACACAAGGGGGGTACTCGTGTCTGCCCCCATAACCCTTGGTTTTTATTTCTTTTGATTATAATCCTGTGTACCGTAAAATCCGGTGTATAACTTGCACCTATACTTTAGAGCTGCAATTTTTAATTTTTAGGTATGTTTCGCCGTAACTTTTTACGATGAAACCTGAATTGTACGTTTGCAATACTATTATGTTTTGAAATCATTTATTCGACGAATTATCCCAGGAATTTGAAAAAATAATATACTCCTTAAAATACAACACTATAAGTTCATAAGAAATGTAATTTTTTTCAAATAAACAATATTTCGATATATATATATACCAGTCTAATTTTTTTTTCTATGCTCATTTTTTTTTCCATTTTTAAACTTCTCATTTAAATACTCGACGTATAACGCGAACCCTTAAATTTCGATCTTATTTTTTGTGTTAAAAGTGCGCGTTATACACCGGATTTTACGGTATATAGTATGTTAAATTTAAGTATTTGGTATTAATAATTTATTTTATTAATCAATGCGAATTGTTTATTTAATAATTTATTTTTTACTGTTTTTTGTTCCCGTTTATCGACAAAATCAAAAGAATATGTTTAGCGGCGTATTAGGGAATGATACAGAAATGGTGGACTTGCGACCTACGCCCCCCTGAATAATTTCGGTGTGCACTACTGGTGAGTATTGTTCTGTGAGTAGTACAATGGTCATTGCAACGTTTTATAACCCCAACTCTCTCTTCAAGCAACGGCCAATCAGTCCAATCCAAGCTGTTTACCGTCTTCCGCTTTATCGTGCAGTACAATTACGACATTAAGATTTTTTTTTAAAATTTGATTCTACAAAGCTGTTACATGTACCTGATGTTTTTTCCCCCTTGTAACTCTTCAGTATGTCTCCTGTCATCGCAATAAATGTTAAAAAGCACTGAAATGACTGTTCCCCTTTAACAAAAATTACATTGACTTTTTACCATAAAAAAACTCAAACACTTAAACATCATTCTCCCTGAGGCAGTACTTCATAAAAATTATTTTATTTCTCAATTTATCTGTGAACATCTTTTCTGTATAGGTAGGTTTTGAAATTCGGGGGGAAAAAATAATCTTCCATGTACCCTAATATACACTAAATTTCGTAAAAGGGCAAAGTATTTTACCATCAAAATAGCAAATCGCATTCTGTTTTTCCCAGGGTAATTTTTATTTCGACTCTACATTTCAACCAATATTTTTAGGAAGGAAAATGAGGAACTTGAATGTTTTGATAGGTGCAACTTTAAAAATGACTTCCCAGCAAATTGTTCCAATGGTTGACATTTGCGAAATGGTTGTCAAAATGGCATTACTTGGGAACATAAAATGAGAGGTTTCGGAGACATATTGCATCGTTTCACTCAGAGTAACTCTTAAAAATGACTTGTAAATAACAGCTGAAACTTTTGTGGTAAATATAGAATAAATATTTGGGGAAATAACTTCATGAGTTTGGAGACCCACTTTTTTTCTGTTCAGTCATTTTTTTTTCTCTCTCCAGGTAGTTATTTTTATTTTAACTTGTGGTATATATCGATAGAAAGGAACACACTCGTAAGTGTTCAGATTATACTATATTTTTTTTCCCGAATATTTTGATTTTTTCGTTAGATATTTTCTTTAATATTCAGATTTTATTCCTTTTATCAAAAATAAAAGAATACTTGTTATGTCAACCATTCAATTTAAAAAATATTCGATTATACAGGGTGTTCCAAAATTAGCGCCCAATCTTTGCACACTGAAATTCCTCGTTGGAAGCACATACAAAATGCAAGTTGCAAAGTTCGGGCACTATTTTTGGGACTCCCTGTTTCAGCATTTTGCTTATTGAAAACACAAGAGAACCAAAACCAAAACGAACAGAAAAATTTGAAATATCATTTGTATTTATACTTAACAAAATGTTTCATATTCAATTTTAAAATTATAGAAGATTTGAAGAAAAAGTTCATTTTGCAATTCGTAAATCTTAATTTTATTTTTTAAAAACTGAACTGTCTGAATAATTTATCAAAATCGCGATCAATTACACCTAAATCGATTGATCAGAATTCGATAATAAATCGAAAAAAAATGTCTTGTTTAAAAATTAATCGAAAGCTTGTTGAATAATTCTTTTAAAAATTCACAAATGCAAAAATCGATAAATTTTCTTTTCATAAAACTTTCATACGGTGCATCATAAACAACATTCATCGAATCGTTTGAAGGATTTGAATATTCTGGAACATTTTTTATAGAATCAACCATTTTTCTTTACCATTATTTCTCAATGACTATTTTGCAACGTGTTTACACGATTTCATGTTAAAAACATGATAATACATTATCTATATCGTGTAGAAAAGAATTTTACAACATCGATGAAATCGAGATCGAACATTTCACTTTCTTTGATCTAAAAAACTAAAAAAAAACAGCAACCATTTTCTTGATACCTATTTTGCATTTATTATCTGAAGGATGAGAAGCGAAACATCTGCTCCGATATATTTCACGAATTACCCGAATGTATTATGCACCTCTCTGGAAATGTCTGCTATAAAACTTCCACATGTGCAAACCGCGTGATTACTATAGAAAGTGAAATGAAGTGACGTAGTTTGAGCAGACGATATTCGATATCGGTTTTTATTTATCAGTTTGCTAAGAAATTCGTAGCTTTTGTTTTTCGCAATTCGATGGCTATGTAATAAGGCACTGAGATAATGAATATAAGGTACTATCACAGTAAAATTACGAAAATTTAATAAATAAATAAATAAAATAATTTGATAAGAAATAGAGATTTTAGAATGCTTACTATGAAGAAACCGCAGGTTATGAAATCATGAAGATAACGAAAAAATTCTGTTTTTTTGTTCAGGCGAAAACGCTGTTAAAACTGAAATTTTATCGAACTTTTTGTTTGTTATTTATCTCACTTTACGTTAAAAATTCATGAGTTTATTAAAATTTTTCATCACAAAATTTGGATTTCAGTCAAAAAAGCAGATATGTTCAAAATTATTCTTTCAATTGTCCCCTTAGATAAACGTTGATACGATAATTAGACTATTGTGAAATGGAACTTCGTGAAAATTTAAATAATTTTCGGATAAATTTTTCGAAATTCTGAATTTTTAATAAGTTTATAACGATAACTTCCACCTTGGAGAATGCAATTAAATGTAAATTAATGTCTGACGTCAGAAGTTTATGATTTTACGTTAACCAGCACTTACTTCGTTTTGGCACGGTTTCTTTTAATTATATTAATTTTCAGTATTTTGGGACAATTTCTTTTCAGTTTTCTGGAATTTCTCGTAAGATTAGTTCTTTGTTTAAAACTTCACGGATTTTGTTGTTAAATATAAAATTTCTACTAACGTTTCGTAATTTTATTATTCATTTAATGAAAGATTCTGTTTGTTGGGAAAAATTACCTGTTTACTGTTATTGATTTTTAATTTCAAACCTGATTTTCCTTAGATTTGTTCGGGTAAAATATTTTTAAAGGAACATCCTAATGGATGCCTTGTAAAAAAATGATTTGATAAAGAAAATCTCTAGAAGTTTTGATGATTTAAAATAAATTAGGAATTTTTTATATACATGTTGGTTGATGCTTCACGTTAACTTGTAGCTAAATTTTTTTCAAACAAAAATTACTGAAGTAACTATAAGGACGTATTTTTTACTCCACGAGGTATCAGAAACGTTTTATTTTCCAGCATAAGTTTAATTTTATCTCTGG
Organism: Trichonephila clavata; assembly: GCA_019973975.1. NCBI lineage: Eukaryota > Metazoa > Arthropoda > Arachnida > Araneae > Nephilidae > Trichonephila > Trichonephila clavata. The sequence goes on from BMAO01025709.1 coordinate 11,545, forward strand.
TATGCTTAGAGAGAAAAAAAATGAGATAAAAATCGTACCTAATTGTGTATGATCATGTACAGTATCGTGTATGCTGTTCTAGTATCCTTAATACTGCTATGTTAAACTGTGTGGCATTACTTTTGTAGAAAGGTCAAAAGGTAGATTTGCTTAGTACATTTTAAGAAAAATATGCTAAAATTAAGAAGAGTAAAAGGAATTATTGAAACTAAAATGGGAAAAAATGGTTATAAATTTACAAAAAATAACATAAACACGGCCCATTCTGTAACAAAGTTTTTGAACAAATTTTCAAATTTTTAATTCTGATGTGTTGCTATGTTTTTTAAAATAACCTTCAGGGTGAGTTATATTTTAATTTTTACAAAAACTAGAGCACTTTATCTTAGTTATTATATGAAATTACTTAAAAAAACAGCGATTATATTCACATAAGGACCGTAAATTTTGTAATAAAACAGTGATTGATAAATCTGAAGGTTAAAACACTTCTACTATTATACACAACATACACAAAAAATTTTAGTAAATTATTTTCAAATTTTTTGAGAAATTGAGCATTAAAAAAAAACACACACACATTTCGAGTAAAACGCGTTTTAAAGTATGACATATCTTGCTTATAGTAATGGCATCTGCTTGTACTTAAACACTTATAGCTTTTGTTCTAGTGAACGAAAATAAACTTAGTATTTTTATAAAGTTAACAAGATGGCTTATAAAATAAAATCCCAACTAAATTTGTCAATTTTTGGAAAAATTCTCAATTTTAGAGTAGTTGGATATCTTAATACTACTATGTTAATCCCTGATACTCTTAACTCAAAATCCGAAAAGGTTTCATTTCCACATAGGCAATATGAATTTTGGAAAAGTTTTAAAATGTTTTGAAGAATTTTAGGAAATGTTTGAATCCCTCTGCTGGACATCCTCATAATACCATCTTTACAAACATTCGAATAATCTGCGCATGAACACACAAATAATTGGGCAGTCATCTTTAAATGAATTTCTTCAAGTCCTACCAGGACTCAATCTGACAAAGGACAATTTACAATGGTAATGTTTGTTACTTAGTAGACTGTTCACAACTGACACGCATTGTATAGTAATACACCCGCGGAATTCTTGTTAAGCTGTAGACATCCCATCAAATTTATTTGTTTATATTCTAAATCAACTCTTTTGTGAACGTTAAGCACTTATATCTTGCATTCACTCTTTCATATGTTAAAAGATTCTTTCTATTTCAATATGGACCATTCTAGAAAACAGTAGAAAACATTGAAAATTGGCTGTATAACGCAATGCATAAAAAGTAGAGTGCATAAAAAAATAGAGTGAAAAAGCTAAAATTAGAAATTAAAATTAAATTCTCCCATTTTTGCATTTTGATAAGCATTATGTTATATGTAATAAAAAAATGTACCTTTCTTTAAAGAAATTTTGGGCAAAGAAATTGGCTATTCCAATGTAAACAACCCACCATTCTGAATACTCCGATGCAATTTTTGTTATTGTTCGTGCACTTACGTAAAAGTTTCAGATTTTTTTTTTTTCCTTTCCAATTTTTAAAATGGAATTTTCTTTTTCAAAATTATGATGTGAGCTTAAGGTATCCGACTACCCAAAATTGAGAATTTTGCCAAAATGTTGGCAATTTTTTTTCGTGATTTTATTTTATAGACCATCTTACTCTAGTTTTGTAAAAATACCAAGTTTATTATTTTCCGTTCACTAGCAGAAAAAAACTACAAGTGTTCTAGTAAAAGCAGTTGCCATTACTTAAAGCAAAATGGCATACTTTAAAACGCGTTTTTCTCAAAATGGTTTTTTTTTTTTTTTTGAAAATGCTCAAACGGGGGACAGCGATTGCTAAAAAAGTTTTGAAAATAATTAACTGACATTTTTTGTGTATGTTCTGTATAATAGTAAAGTGTTTTAACTGTCAGTTTTATCGATCACTGTTTTATTACAAAATTTACAGCCCCTTATGTGAATATAATCACAATTATATTTTAAGCAATTTCATATAATAACTAAGATAAAGTATTCTAGTGTTTGTAAAAATTAAAATATCTCTTATCCTGAAGGTCATTTCAAAAATGAATAACATAGCAACACAACAGAATTGAAAAATTGAAAATTTGTTCATAAACTTTTGATACAAAATGGGTCCCGGTTATGTTATTTTTTGTAAATTTTTACCCATATTTTAGTAATAATAATTCATTTTTCTCTTCTTAATTTTAGCATATTTTTCTTATAATATACTAAATTCATCTAAAAACCAAAAAATTCCCATTTCTCTATCTATTTTTAAAAAAATTGTCGCGCAAGTAGTTAGAAACAGCATAAATACAAAGGAAAGTCATTCGTTGTCTCCCTGTAGCGCAATGGATAGCTCTTTGGACTTCTAATCCAAAAGCCTAACCACCTGGAATGGCCTAATTTCTGAAAATGTGTTTCCTTCTTTACTGTACTGTTTCATTAGAATAACTAAATTTAATTAATGAATAAAAATAGTAATAAAAAATAGTCCAACATCCTAGATAGAAAAGAAAATCGATTTTTATTTTGTCACCTAATATTGTGATTCTGTTATATGTATATACATATTTATATTAATTGTAAGTATTCAATAAAAAGTAACTAATATATATATATAAAATTTTTCTTTGTTGACCTAAGTAAGAATTGACTTAAATTTTTTCATATTACTTATTTTTTAATTAAATCCTTGATCTGTAAAAATTCCATCTAAAATTCGGACATAAAACTTCTATTTTTAATGTAAAATGAATTTTCTTTGCCCTTCTTCAGTATCTCGTGCAAAACCTGCATTTCGTACATGATTCATGTTTGAATTTTATTTTAATCATTCGCCACAATGCATGACATGAACATTTTTTTTTTAATTGACAATCTCACCACGTGAGGAAAAATGGTGATGCAATTATTTATAACAACTCAGGAAATTCTGTACGCTTTAATGTCACGATTCAATTTTCCTACAAAAAAAATTATTTTTATTGACACTTTTTGAAGGAAGTTACAGAAACGACTTAAGAGATTATTAAAATACCTCAGCAGATACTCAAGATTTACATTTATTTTATTTTTTCCCAAATTCGTGTATTTCAATGCAAATTTTGATTGTTTAATCGTATCATTTCCTTATAAGATAAAAATCATTTCTTTCTGATGTAACTTTCACCTAAATGTCACCCGCAAAATTTAATCCTGTCTTTTAGTTTCACAATCTTCTTGGTTCTTTCACATTTCTTCTTCTTTTTTATCCTCGTAATTGTAAAATTATTTTCGTTTTATTTATCTAATTATTGTTTTTTTTTCTTTGCGTAGATCGCACCACTGTCAAAATATTTCCTAGTTTTGTGTCTGAATTATGCTTTTTGTACGTGTCAATTTTTACGAAAGAGGTAAAAAAAAGTTGTTACGCTGTAAGTAACCGAAGTTGTATTGTAGATCGAAAACCGAAAATGCTGTATATAAATCACCCGATGCGAGAAAGATTTCCGGGTTGGTGTATTTTTTTTATTACTTTACTTTTTACGATGATATCTCGTAAGAAACATCGAGATAACTTGTAATAATCACGGAAAAAATTTTCAGTTGTCTCTTATGTATTCTGTATATTAAATGTGTGAAAAAATTCAAAGTAAATATTTTTTTTTGTTTAAAAAAAAAAAAGGACAATGATGATTGCTTTATATATAATGTACTGCAAGATAAAATACCTTTTATGAGTGATTTTTTATAGTTAAAAAACGAAAAATTGAGCGAAAACATTTATAGCGTTAAAATATAAAAAATTGAGTGATGTTATATTTTTTGTAAAAAGAGATTTTTAAATGGTAATCAGTACCGGTTTATCAATTGCTTGCTAGGGACGGGTGCCCAGGGCCCCCAGAAGGGCCCGGATAAGCTGGACTTAACAAGATTTTTTGGTTATAAATTTCGATCCTCCAGCGCCAAGGAGACCTGTAGATCTTCTGCGCACAGGGCCCAAAATGATCTTAAATCGGCACTGATGGTAATCAATTTCAACTATGTGTCATTTCCTTCAAAAACAACAAGAATATTTTGTTCTAATTTTGCCTTATGTGTAAAAATACGTATTTCTAATATCTTTTAGAGTTACTCGCCTCTCTCTCTCTAAAAAAATATATATAAACTACATAATACGTATACAGGGTGTTGCCAAATTCTACAGACAAATTCAGAGGGGTGATAGTGAGCAGCATAGAGACGACACCATAGAACATGAAATCACAAACCACGTTTAGTCGTTGCAAATTGCGATAATAGTAGCCGTCGGGAGGAGGATGAGCCAAACGAAAGGATTGGTCAAGCGAATACGGGGATTTGGAGCGCCGTGCCAGGGTTGAAGAAACCTACACCCATGCAAATTTTCCACTTGTGCCAGAGTTGCTGTAGGGAGTACCGGCCCCCAGTGCCGATTTAAGCTCATTTCGGGCCCTGGACGCAGAGGATCCACAGACCCATTTGGCATTGGAGGATCAAAATTTAAAACCAGAAAATCTCATTAAGTCCAGCTTATTCGGGTCCATCTGGGCGCCCGCTCCAAGCTCCCAATGGACAACCCAGCACTGCCGGCTATTGTAAGCCAGTGAGAGGGTGAATATTAACGTCGCACTGTTCAGCTACCCGAGGGCTTTTGGTGAGGGCTTTGAGCCAGAACGTGAGGTTCATGCATGATGGTGCACCAGCAGGGCGTAGCCTCGTATCAATGATACGAGCCCCCAAGTTACAGGGGCCCCAACATGTGTATCGTAAAGTTACGAGTGCCCGTATGAAGGGCTTCCAAGGAATTTTGATACAAGGCCCACTCAAGATAAGCTACGCTAATGTGCACCAGTACATTTTTTGATTGCGGTGCGCAATCATTTCTGTGCTACATGTCATGGGAGGTGGATTGGACCTGGTGGACCTGTTGTTTGGCTCCCAACCACCTCACACCTCGATCTTTTGAATATCTTCTTCTGGGGCCACCTGAAATCACATGTGTATTAGACGCCGGTTGCTTCAGTGAAAGACCTCATGGGACGAATCGTCGTCGCAGCAGCTGACATCACCAGCACACCGGATGTGTTTCAATGCGTCCAACAATCCTTCGTCCGCCGGTGTTGTCTGTTCTATGACCTACACGGCCGCCACTTCGAACAATTCCTGTGACAATTACTTGTTGCATTTCTGACGTCGAGCTGTGATGCCTTATTCGTATTGTAAACATGCTTTAAGCAGGGACGTCTTAAAACTCTTTGAGGCCCTAGGCCCAGAGAAATCTTAAGAGTTTTGTGGCCCTAGACTTCTATGCAAATGTAGGCCCTACCTAATATTTTTAAAAGTAGACAGTATATAGCATGCGCTGTCAAATACTCGTACAAACGGTTATTTAAAATAAATAAATGTGCACGACTTACAAATTTTACAAACCGGCTCGACCGATGACCGCATTTCGACTAAATGAGTTGAATGAATGTTAATAGTATTAGGCCTAGGCATAGACTTGGACAACGGTCATCACATAATAATACATAATAAACTTCTGTCGGTTGATATGCTGTTTGAAATTCTCTATTTTTCAGAGAATATATACGGGAATAATATTTGACTATTAAAATTATACGGATCATGATGCTATTAAGACAGAGTCGAGAACAAAACGAGGCCCCCACCAATAGCGAGGCCCTGGTCCCGGGCCCAGTTGGCCCATGCTTTAAGATAGTGGAGTTACGAAAAACATTTGGGCTCCCTGCAAAGTCAAGTTTTGGGCCCCAAGTTGGATTTTACAAGGGGTAGATACTTGGCGGCAGTCGAGCCTTGAACCCCTGGGCCCCCCGCAATGTGGGGGTGTTCGTTACGCCACTGCCTTAAGACGTCCCTGGCTTTAAGTCTAATAAATGTATTTTTCACCCCTTATAGTCCCTTTTCATTCCACTTATTCGGTCGAATTCGGCAAAACCCTGCATATTAATGATTTATTACATATTAAATAGCCATAAATCTAGTTTTAAGGTAAACTAAAATTAGGCATTAAATTTAAAAACTCTCCAAGACATCGCGCAACTCTATTTTTTATTTATTCGCTTAACGGAAATGCAATAATAGCTGCTATCTTAATTCTAAAGAAATGCCGGTCTTCGCTTTGACGCGGTGAGCTGACTTAACATTGCATCAGCCACCGTATCCGACCAATTTGTTTGCAAAGATTAAAATCATGATTTTCGCAAATTCTAAAAGCTTCTTTGGTTTAAATATGCTGGGGCTTTTGGATTTAAAATACATTTGACGGTCCTAAGTTTCATTCGCGAATTTTCATGATGTCGCTTTTGTCTTTATATTTTGAGAACGCGTCTTTGTGTACTTTGCCGCCTTAAAAAAATCACCGCAATTAAATAAATATTTGTGATCCTGTCTTATTCAAAACTCAAAGAATAGGTTACACTCATGAGTAATCTGCTCCTGTAAAGTATAATAATGGTCTGCACCCTTACCAGTTGAAATTTGCTTTTTTTCAAGAAAAGTTTTTTCTGTCCCGGACGAAAAAAATTTCATTCGAAAGGAAAAAAAATCCAATTTTTTTTCTAATACAAAAAAATTCTAGCTGTTGAAATAATTCTTTAAATTGGGGTTTTATTTCTCGTTAAATAGAGGTTTTTTTGCTTCATTTTAAGCGGGGTAAAGAGAAAAATCCGTTTAATAGGGGTTCGGTTCTTCGAGGTGCGACTGCCTTTGAGAGATATGATACATAATTTTTTCTTCACAAATAACTTATGAACAAATTAGTTTCTAAATATGTTGAACTTATCATGGAAAATAAGCTTCTTTATATAATAAAATAGTTTTAGATTAAATTATTTAGTATTTATAAAATTGGCTGCTGAATTAATATCAAGCAAAAGACAAATGTTTTTAAAAAAGTAATTTTTTGTTAAATGACAGCAATTTTATCGCAAGTTTTGGTGATATAACATTCAGAACAAAATTACACATTTTTTATATACATGAGGAAATACATCCCACTTTTTTACACAGTAAATACGTTCCTCAGAAAACCGTGTAAAAAATATATGCGACATATAGTAAAATTGGGGATGTGTTCTAAAATTTCAAAAATCGTGTAAGATCAAAAATCTCTAAATATTTTCCCAAAAAACCTTGCAAAAAAAGTAATAATATAATCCATGTTATCCAAATTATGTTAATCCAAAACTATTCATTTTTATTACAAAAAATTAAAATTAGTGTACAGTGAAAATTCAGTCTGTATAAGTATATACACACAAATATAAAAATTGAAATTGAAATTAGGAATAAAACGACTAACTAAAAACTATTTATTGATATTTGATAACAAGCTTGCATATTTATTTCAAACTGGATCAAAAATGATATCATCAATAGATGCGTCAGTTTGTTTGTTTGTTTACAACTGTCAGTTTTGATTCAAATGAAGAATTTTGTTCGTTATTAACGGTCTCTTTCGATTTTTTGTTGTTACCAAGGCTGTATTAGTGAATGTTTTTTATGGTTTCTCATATAATTCTTGATATCCTGTTACGATTACGTTGACATACTTATAGCAAATTTCAAGCCCTCGCGAATAAAATCAGCTGTTAATAACTGAACATCACCTTCAACTTCTCTATTATCCTAAACTCTGTCATAATTTCGATCAAATCATCCTCATCCAAAGTTAAAAAGTTAAAATTGTTTAAAATGTAAACTTTGATTTTTTTTTTTGCAATAAAATCTGGATGTGAGGGTGGTTGTTTCCCGAGGGATCGGTTGTAGCTCTAAACCCTCTTCGGGTGAGCTCGGTTCCTCTGGGCATTCATCATCATCCAAAGGAAGTGAATCCCCAAGCTAGAGCAAAAAGTTCGTGTAAAAAAAAAAAAATTCGCGTACCGCGTTATTTCAAAATCGTGTAGAAAAAGAGTTGGGTGTCAGCACACAAAATTTACTACCTTGATAATTTAAATAATTCATTAGAAATGTATTGAATGGTTAACCGCTTCTCTACAAATTGTTTTGAAAAAAATTGCAAGAAATCATCACATTTTTTTATTTTATTTTTAAATACAAGGAAATGAAACAAAATAAAATATACAAGTTTTAAATAGAATTTTTAATTTTTTACAGGTGTAAAAGCATTTAGTTTTAATATCATTTTACTATCCCGAGTTATCTCGGGCAAATGGAAAAAAAGTTAAATATTAGTCTTTGTATGATCTTTTTTGAAACAAGGGACAATACAAAGTGATACCTGACATTCTGTTCACTGGTATCTCTCTGGTCTCTTTTCTTACTGGCTTACCTCTTTAAGGGAGCACAGAGTACACTGTCCAGTTGTATTAGATTTTTTTTCAGCAGCAGGAATAACATCTGGAAAAAGGGCCAGAGGTTAACCTGAGTGGTGAAGGACTAATGCTGTGTCCTCCTGATGTGGCAAAAACTCTTCACGATGATTTCCTGAAATTATTTTTTCAATCTCAGTTCCATTCTCAATTGTTTAGGTGATCGTGAACCTCCTGATTTATAGTATAAAATGTAGATTACACGCAGAGAAGAATCAATTCCACTATTTTGAATGTGCACCATAATCATTCTCTGAAAAATCATCCCTTTCGCTATCTTGCATCATCACCATTATTTTACTTTTTTTCAACGGAAAACTATCCTTCTTCAGACATTACTCTAATCCACAAGCCGACGTGTACTATACCATAGGGAAAACACGTGATCTATTCCGCCAAAAGATACACGAAACCAACAAAACTTTGCAAACTGAAAATCAAAAAGCTGAATATTTCCTTTCACTCCCTCCAGGCCGGGCAAAATCGTGATGAAACAAATCGTACTGACAAATTATGCTTTGCCCGAGTTTTCTCGGGATAATAATTAACTGCAATATATACGAAACCCAGATAACTCGAGATAATCAGGCAAGCGGTTAAATTGAACATGTAAAAACAAAGAAAAAATGTGTTTCTATCTTTACAATTTGATAAGATTGTACCATTTAAAATTTTATATCACATTTTATTTTACTTCATTTCTTACATTTTCTCCCCCCCATTCCGACAAACATACATTTCCTACTTCCTGAATTCGAAGCAATTCCAGAACAAAAACAACTTGCGGTTGCAATCTCAATTTATGAGATTTGATACAATCTAATACGGGGGCTTGAAAGTAACCTTATCTATAAAAAAGCAGTTAAAAAAAAAACCGAACGTTTTATAAAAGTATATTGAAGTAAAAAAGCTAGACTAATAATCCCTCACCAATTACACTTATTTTTTCTTTTTCTTTTTGCCTCGTCTACTTTCATTTACTAGGCACCCAACTGTGCTACGCCAGTAAAAGGTCATGGCAGTTAGGCAACTTTTTTTCAATGATCTGCAAGTAAGATTCTATAAAACAAAGAGACACTTGTTTTGCTAATTGATTAAGTATGCGTTTCAGCAATAAACATCGCACAATTTTCGACTACATAACTTTCCAACGATCTCCATTTGAATTTAGAATGAAGGACATGCTTAATAGGAAACGGTGTTGTGTAATTTTTATGCGGGTAATATGAAGAAAAAAAAGTTATTCTAATAATTGAAGCAAAGCTGTAAAATGCCTTCCGCAATGTTTATACACGATTGTTGTTATGATAATACTTATAAATGACACCAGTTTTTAACTTTCATTGTGTTGGGTGGGTTATGAGTTTCAAAGTTGCCCTCGAACTTTTCACCCAAGCGGTTTTGGGTTTGATTGCATGATTCCTACTGCTATTGTTCATCGGGTTTAGAAATGTAATTTAAACGTCCTGGGGAGATGTATATTGGCGTGTTTTTCTCACAGAGGTGTTGTTAAATTATAGGAGTTTCTTAGGGATATATCATATTGTGCTTTCGCATTACTGTAATAAGGAAGAAATGAGCTAAGATACCAAAAAAAAATGTTGCACAAACTACCAATTTACACAAAAATGAATACTTTAATATGAAAATAAAAGTATATATATATATATGTGTGTGTGTGTGTGTAATAAAATTACTGCCTTTTTAATGTGATATTGCAACATTCTTTCATTTATTAATATGTAAATGGTTGCGTATACACAAAACTTAATAAATACTTATTTTTTTATTCAGTTTCTTAAAAGTACAGGATAGATCTTGACCTCCTCAAAATCTACCTCCAAGCCAGGAATTTCTTAAGGCCAACTAGACCCGGGCCCAGGGCTTCGACCACCATAGGAGCCTTGTCTTGTTTTCGATTCAGCCTTAATGAGATCAGAATTTGAATAATTTTAACGGTCAAATGTTATTTCCAGTTGTATTCTACGAAAAACTGGGAATTTCGGATACGTCAATTGGGTACATATGATGACCGTCGTCCATGTATAGGACTAGGCCAGTGGCACAAACTAGGGTCCACTGGTCCGGAACCAACGAATTTTTTTTTGGTTAATTATAATCCTATGTATATATTATTTAAAATTTAATTTGAAATTTATTATCAATAATTTGTTTTATTAATTAATGCTAATTATTCATACAATAAATTTTTTTACTATTATTTGTGCCCGATTTCGACAAAATCAAAAGAATATGTTTGGCAGCGCACTGGGGTGTGATACGAGAATGGTGGACGTTCGACCCTGACCCCTCCCCCTAGAAAAATTTTTGTGTGCACCACTGGCCTAGGCTGCCATCATCAGTAGCGCACACAAGGGGGGTCCTCAGGTCTGGACACCCCCATAACCCTTAGTTTTTATTTTCGATTGATTATAATCCCATGTATACATTACATAAAACCTAATTAAGTATTTGATATTAATTATTAATTTTATTAAGTAATGCTAATTATTTATTCAATAATTAATTGTTTACTGCTTTTTTGTTCCCAAAAATTGATAAAATCAAAAAAATATGCTGCGTGGTGTATTGGAAGATGATACGAGAATACTGGACTTTTGACCCTGGACCCCCCTTGAAAAATCCCTGTGTGCGCCACTGACCAGCATACATCATCATTACTCATTTAGTCAAACAGCGGCATTCGGTCGAGCTGGTTTGTGTGATTGTAAGTCATACACATTTTTTTGTTCCGGTTTTTATACAAGTATTTGACCACGTATGATATGTACTGTGTACTTTTATGGGTCGTAGGTGGGTCTATATTTCTGTTGAGGCCCTGGGCCTATTTTTGCATTCGGGGCCAGCGCCTCGAGAAGTTTTAAGACGCCCTTGTTCTAAGCTAATTTTTTGCTAGGAACAGTCCACCAATTCTTGATCCTTAAGATATCTTAATCCATTTCGACGCAGGCAATGCATCGGAGTTAGATCTGACTCTAAGGTCCCCATAGCTTAGGCAGAAGAATTCCTTTTTTCGGGGGGGGGGGTTATTTTACACAGATCATACAGCCGCCTCATTTGATTCTTCGAATTTTGATGAAATTTATAGTGTCTGGTTCACTAGAGGTAGGTAAAGTTTTAAATCTGTAGCCCCAAAACTGGTTAAACCCCACTTTCAAATAAAATTAAAAGCTTACTTCAGTCAATATTGTTATAATACTGCAGCGTCCTTCTTTTAAAGTTGCCAAAATCTGTATAATTCTTTTATCTTTAGTATTCAAATAGTTTCAGTCTCTCCAGTAGAGATTATTGATACTATATGTAAATAAATGCAAATAACAAATTGATTTATATAATAATCTAACGAATTTATAACGTATGGTGTTTCTACTCCATATCTGAAACATAGGCTTTTTACTTCAAAAACCCGAAAGGATTTTTAGTGTAATTAATTTCAAAAAGAAGCTAATGATTTTCTGAGTTGTTCAGATTTACCTTGATGGAATGAATGTTTTACAAGAAAAAAGAAAAATAATAATTGAGTACTCTCTTAAAAATTCAAACGTCTTTTTTCCCACGTCCCTTTTTCCCCCTCATATAATTCTCACAACTTTTTATTCTTGTCCGGATGCCTATCTTGACGAAAAGAGGAAAATGACGATTACTTCAAACAGATGCTACATTACAAATGTGTGTGTGAATGATTTTGAATAAGGAAACTATGCTTTTGTCGGCAATGAAGGGACATTTTTCCGATTCTAAAATATATTGTTGCGGAAATACAAGGCACATACAGCTGATTGAAATAAATATGCGGATATAAGGATAGTGACAGCCATATAAAACTTCAATCAGCCCCGCCACTAGACTTGCTTTATAGCGCTGGTATGCGTTATTTTTTCTTTCTTTCTTTTTTTTAGAAAGGAGGGGTACATGTGACGGCCTTTGTTAGTCGCGTGCCTTTTCCGACATAAAATGAAAGACAAAAAATAGGCATCGAAAAAATATAAAGCTCTGTCTGTGGGGGACTTTTTTAGAAAGTAATTTCTAGACTTAGATATAGTATCTAGAATGTGATTATCACACACAGGGACATCTTAAGACTTCGGGTCCCTTACGCAAAATAGGCCCCATGCCCCTCCGCAAAAGTAGGCATTGGGTTCGAACACAAATGTAGACCCCACCTTCTGTTATGTACAGCACATATTGACTTGTGTGAAAAGGTCCTGTTACTTTCCCCGATGTGAGCACCGTCGATAATTTAACACTAACCACGGATAATAACAGTGGTCCTCCATATGATGTCCATTTATATTTTAATATGACAGCCCTTATCTTTCCATTCGAAGAATCAAGTGAATGCGACCATTTAATACTGCTGAGAATGTGTGAAAAGCTTTAGTAGACTCTCCAAATGAAGGCCATTTAAGTTTGCAGTGCAGATGCTACAATTGCCCATTATTGAATGTAGAACATATGACAAAATTAGTATATGATAGGAAACATAGCAAGAACATCCTCTTACCGAATAAGAAACAACGTTTGTGTGTTTTTTAAAACTGACTTTTTTGTAACCTAGATTCTCTAAATTAAACTTTTAAAACTAAACTGTGTCTCATCTTTTCAAAACAATACCAACATCGCAAAAACAATAAATATATTATCTTCAAAACAACCGAAGTTTAAATTGCACATTTAGAAACGACAGTCCTGACAAACGTCCCGAAATAAAGAATTGAAATAACTCAGTTTAAATCACAGTTAATGATTCGAAGAAATTAAAAACACGCAAAGTTAGAATAAAATAAAAAGGTCTATTATTTAAATTGGAGTCTCAATTAGAGATTATTTTTAGTTTAATTGATGTCATTGGTTGTGGGATTATTTATACTTCTTATTAGTTCTTACATTTCCTGTGTCTCAATTATTTTAATTAAAATATTTTCATCGTCAAATAATTCTAAATTATAAAGATTAATTAGATACAGGATTAACTGTTTTCAATTGTTTAATATTAATGAATTGTAATATTCAACAAAAATAATTGTGTTAATTATTGACATGCTATAATAATTATAATTATTTGTATAATGCAAGGTGTTATTATCTGTATAATACATTTCCAATCGAAATTTTTATTTCCTTAACATTTAAATCTGTTTTAGTGTCATTATTTTTTTTCTTTTTTTGTATTGTATCGAATTTAAAAGTAATTTTAAATGTCATCCCAGAAGATTGATAAGCCTATTACTAAGGTGAAATAAAAATCAAAACTTATGGGAAACATTTAAAATAATTCAAGTATAATAGTGCGAATAAATAAAAATGCATCTAAAAATAATTAATCAGATCCTGATGTATAAACTGCTATTTTTTTAAAAATCTTTTTTGTAACCCATTTTCAAAGTTTTCAACAACATGCTAGTTTGTATGAATAGAAACATGCGATAAATTTACCAATTCTTGTTAAAACAACCTGTATCCTTTGTGCTCAGGTTCGAATAAAAAATTATAATTCCGTAAATTTTTTTTGATACATTTTTTTTAAATCATGGAAAAAGAAGTTTCTATACATAATAATGTATATGTTATTGATGTACAATATTCTTCTATAAAAAGCACTAATGTAGAACATACTAAAACAATTTGTGTTAGACTAAAAATGTCAAAACAATAGTCGTAAAGGATAACACTCCTACGTAATAAAAAAAAGTAAGGGAAAAAAACACTGAAAGACATACCATTTCCCGCGGGCCAGTTCTGGACCTTAAAAAGGTTTTGCTTGTCTCAAAATAAATTTTAAAACAATATAGTATCGTATTCCTTTTTAAATAAAGGCTAAAACTGAAAATAACAACGATACAATAATTAAATAATTTCTTGTTTTTAAGTATTTTAATAAAATTTTATCTCGCCAAAATCCTTAATTCAGTTTCAACAATTCTGAAATTTATTTAATTTGTACAATCTGTTCCACCTGCGTTACCATGACGACACAGCTAGCTGCTAAGGCCACGTGCCTAAAAACTGAAAAAATTTATTTTGAAATAATATATACCTCATTTTGGGTAAATTTTCTGGAATTGCAATTTTTGTTGGAAGTTATAGTACTTTTTAATGTGTCATCACAGCAATCAGGAGACATTTTTTTTCCATCTAATTTTTAACCCTTAAAATTTTTTCTTACTTTAAATCCAAATAGAATGTGATGTTTTTAAAACCTTTGTCTGGATTTTTTTTCTGGTTATAATTAATATTTCCCATGCCATTATTTAGTAGATTATATCTACATTTAGAAATTCAAGCAAAAGTGGTGTACATACTTACATATGTAATACATTACCTATTTCATTTTTTATCGCTTTTGGGGAAGGTATTAAATTCAGAATTAATCATTGTTAATCGACCTTTCTTGTAACATTAATACCCAAGGGAATTAAAAATAACTTTTGGGTTTTTTTCCCCTCTTGCTTTTCCCTTAGCAACAGATCGTCAACTTCCTAGTTCGTGTAAAATCACCTTTGCAACATCCATTGGCTTGGTCTTTAAGAACATTTTTTTTTTTTTCTGTCTTCCTTTCTCCCGGTCTCTAAAGGGCGTGCAAAAAAGGAAAATGTAAAGAAAAAGAACGCCACTTTGAAAAATATAAGATAAAAAGAAGGAAAGGCCCCTTTTGTGGCCCCTCAAGTTGCCATAACATACAAGCGAACATGCACGTAGGCACCAGATTGGTGTAGTAATTATTGGGTAACTGCGCATGCTCTGTGCGCAAAGTCGGCCGCTCTTGTTACTATGCGCTTTCTGTGCTGTTTCCATTATTTTCAAAAGAGTTTGAGATTTATTTTACTGTAAAATAGATACATATTTTGTTAAATAATTTTTTTATTAGATGCCGTTCCCCTAGTAGTTAAAGTGATTGTTTTAAGAGGTATGAAAAATTATTCTTAAATTATTATTTGAAGTAATATTTGAATTTTTTTTTTTTGTTACGTTTTGTTCTTTGGAATCAGTATATAGGTTGTTTTTATCTTTCTATTTTTATGAATTCTCTCTCTCTCTCTCTCTCTCTCTCTCTATATATATATATATATATATATATATATATATTGTCCTTTTCATACTTACGAATATTATATGTAAAAATTAGTTTTTACAGTTAATTTTAATTTTCTTTAACCGCACTTAAGAATTTTAAGAAATAAAATTCGTTAGGGGGATTTTTTTTCTTTCAAAAAAGACGTAGAAATGAAAATTTTTCGTCATAGTATCAACCGAAAACAGTTACTGCCTTTTTAATGCAATCGAATATTCAAACTTTAATTTCTTTTATATTTCTTGTTGTCAGGGGCTTCATTACCACTGGGGGTAACTGGGAATAGGGGTAGCTTGGGGGTAACCCAAGCTACAGGGGCTCCAACATATGTAAGCAAAAAATCATGAAATTTTAAAGGGGCCCTCCAAGAAATTTTTCATACAGGGTCCACTTAGTACAAGCTACTCCAGTGCTTGTAGTCTGAAACAGAAAAACTTTTTTTCTTTCAAAACTTGTATTTTATGTACTTTGAAACAATTTATTCCTTACGAACAGTTTTGTTTTTTTCACTCAAAAATAAATAATTTTAAAGATAAAAAATTAATTGTTAAATAATTTTTTTGGTCGTTTATAATCAAAACAAAGTATTCTGAGAAAAAATAGGTGAAAAAAATATAAATTTTATTAAAAAAATACATTAGACACAGTTTGTGTGTCTTGTCCTTGACATGCGCAATAGTCTAATAACTGCTCTCCCGATACTATGTCATACGCGAATAGGGAAGGAAATCCTGCAAAAAATAGAATGTAGGGGGAAGGGAGATGTAAGCATGAAAAAAAAAGTGAAAAGGGAGGGAGGATATGAGGGGAGTGATTATTACTGAATGGCTATCCAAGTCCACTTCGTCACACATTGTTGTTGTTTTTTATCGTTTTATGGCAGAAGGGATTTTTTCCCCTACTTTTTTTTCTTTTTTAATACTCACAGTGCTTATTCTCTTTGCTTTTGATACTTTTCCTTTAACGACAATACCTAATATTTACGATCCAAATACGGTATTGAGGGTGGAGGGGGGTAGATTTCGATTGTTGTGTTCAGAAACACCAAACGATAAAGCGAAACGAGAAACTTGATTTATTCCGAGTTGGTACATAATATTACGTAATAATTTATAACATTTATTTATTACCTATCGCTGAAATGTAGTACATTCCATTTGCCCAGGCAGCAACAACGTGAATTGGAAGTTGTTTGTTGCAATGGGGTGTAGAAGGAAAAGATCACCCCCCTAGGGTAAAAGAGACGATCAATTTCGAGAGGGAAAAGAGATTTATTTTTTAAAAACAACTCATGTTTGAGTCAGTTTTGGTCCAAGGTAATAAATTTGAAGGTCCTCTTTTTATGGGTGAAGTTGATTTTAATGGATTGTTTTTCACGTTGGTAGTAAATACATACCGATTTAAATGCAATTAAAATTGTTTTATTGTGATAGTAGAATTTATTTATATGTAATAAAACTTTTCTGAGATAACTATTTTCCATTAAATACAACAACAACAACAACAAATGACTAAAAATAAAGGTCTGAAATGTATTTTTGATATCGCAAAAAAAAAAAAAAAGAATAAAAAGTTTTAAGATTGCGACAAGTAAAAGTTTGCTAAACACAAACGCATTGTTTGATTACTTTTTTTCTTTTTCTTTTTCTTGTAAATATTTAATAAAATGTTAGTATCTAAGCAACCGCTAATGTTGCAAACACACCAAAGTTGCTAACTGCTATCTACAGATTCTAATTCTAAAATCAATTTTTTTCTTCGCCGAATTCTAATTTATCAGAATTTTGGCCAAATGATTTTACTTTATTTGGGCAATTTAACTGAATGTGAATACCTCAAGGGGAAATACTAAGAATAGCTATTTTTATTGTATAGTATTATTACACTTTAAATTTTTTTAAATTTCGTTTCTCTCGTATAATTATCTTTTTTCTACTATTATTATGACATCGAACATTCGACAAGGATGACAAAGCTCATTGGTGATACGCTCGGATCCGCAGTTTTAAAAAAAGCGTATAAATAGTTATTAGATATTAGATATTTAGTGCATATACAGAATATACAGTCGAACCTCCATTTTACGAACCCCTACTTAGCGAATTCCTTTATTTTGTGGACTTCCTCCTGGAATCAACCTGGGAAGTATTTTTAAGGATGAATCTCCTCCGAAATTTCCATATAACGAACTTTCAAAACATTCTTTTATGAAAAATGCTTCTTTCGTGATAATAATATTTTCCTTATATTTAGCTAATACTTCTATGCCGGGACTGAACTAGGATTTTAAAAAAAATTCACTTTATTTTCAGAGTTATGATCAATTGAAATAATAGCTGGTGCGTATTTAGTTAAAATTTCTCTGCTCTCTGATACATTAAAATATAAATAAATTCACTTCTAAACTATATATTCAAAAAAATCTTAGTTCATCAACTGCTTAGAAGTTCTAGCTATATATAGGAAAAATATATTATTATTATTATTATTATAATTGAAGCATTTTTCTTAAAAAGGAGAATGGTTTGAAAATATGTCGTTTATTCTTCCATTTATGCCAAAAAAAAAACAACAAAAAAAACAAAATAGTTACATTTAAACAATTTTGTATGTATATTCTAATTCAACTGACACTAAATATAAAATAAAGTATGAATTTATACGCTTTTTCAAAATCTGGCATCCAAACGTATTCAGACACCTTAATTAGACTTTTTTTTTAAAAGTGAAAACTTCTTTAGCGGCGTTGGCCACTTTTTGGTAGGGGAAAATCTTATGGGTTCGCGTCACCGACATGCTTTGACTGGCGCACGAGCAGTGTGCTGTTCGCCTTAGACACTTTTTGGATGGGTGAAATCTCGTGCGTTCGCGTCACCGACATGCTTATATTAATATATCTGTAGCTATACAGCTGATGTATAGTGCTGTGTATATCTTTTTAGTGAAATTAAATGGATTTAGTGAGAAGGTCAATGTGTATATACTGTGCATTGCTCGTTGCGATTCCGAGAATGGGCAATACATATTAATGGTTGCCGTTTATATTTCGCCTGGAAAATCTATGAGACAGATACAACAATCTTTATTCTAAAATTTGATGGTTTAAACAAAAGAAGGTTCTGAAATACTCGAAAAAAGATTTGGCGAAAAATATGATAATGTACCGATGATTTTGAGAGGAGACTTCAATATTAACTTTGCAGATGATAAAAATCTACCACTAATTGATTTTCTAAATGAAACTATTTAAATATGTCCAATGATCGAAAACTCAGAACTACAAAGTATAAAACGACGATCGATGCGGTTTTTACGAAATGGATAAATTTGTGAATCAAACATTTTTCTTTCTTACTTTAATTACCATAAGCCTATTGTATCTTTTCTAGAACAAAATGAAATAATTGAAAGTACAAAAAGTCTAAGTATTGTTGAAATTAATGATGCAAACAATTAAAATAATGTTAAAAATCAAGTACATTGAAATTTAAGTAAATACAAATACTATCCATAAATGATATGATTGTATATTAATTATTTTAATTGAATTATATTTATATTTTGTCATGATCTTGTACAGCCCGTAATACATTTGAATAATAAAAAACCATATAAACATGCATTTAGTTGTTGCTCGGAGTGTCAATAGATGTGAAAACCAGATTGATGTTGATAATTTTAATTCAAACATTATAAAATTTCAAATTTTAATACTAAAAGTTCTAAGTTTTCACTTCTATTGGCAGTCTCTATAAACTGCCAATTTTTTCTTCTTTTCTAATGGGGCTGTTTGTATTGGTATATTACACATATTTGGTCATCCAAATTTCTTGCACAGAAAGTTTTCCTGTAGGGTGCATCTATATCAAAAAATAATCATACATTTTATAAAATCTGCATATTTGACTTTTGATTAACAAGGGTAATTGATTTTTTCCAATGTTTCTCTTTTTTATTGTTGCAATTTTCTACACCTTAGTCGGGTGAATTCGGATTTTCAACCTTAACAAATATAAAAATGAAAAAAAGATCGAGACTTTTAAATGTAAGCGACAACATGAAAGGGGTATTACTGTTTACACGACCAAATATAAATGAAATTATCAAATATTATCAAACTCAAATTTCACACAAAATGTGTTCATATAATTAATTTGTAACTAATTACTCAATAAACATTTTGCTGCCTTTTCGTACATATTATTTATTTTCCTTTCCTAAGGCGTGCTGTGGGCCTTAGGAAAGGAAGTGCCAGTAACCTTCGTGTTGATTTACAGTCCGACGTAAATTAAAATAAAATAAAATAAAACTCAGTTCTATTGTTGCTTACGATAGGGTTTAAAAATACGCTATTATTTACCATTCTTTACTTATTTTACTTATATTTAACAAATATTCTGTTGAAGTCTTTTCTTTTACATTTTAGTTAATTAATTGACTATTCTTGAATGGTTGATAATTCATGGAGACGAGAACCATATATGAGGATCTTGAAAACTGTATAGCAGTAGCACACACAAACATTTTTTAAGGAGTGTGTCCATGGTCGAAAGTCCCCGAACTCGTATCATACCTCAAGGCAACACCACAATTGATTCTTCTGATTTTGTTTTAAAAAAAAACAGTAAAAAATAAATTATTGAATTAATAATTAGCATTAATTAATAAAATAAATTGTTATTTACAAGTACTTATTAAATTTTACTTTATATATATAGGATTATCATCAATCGAAAAAAACTCAAGGGCTTTTGGGGTTGTCCGGACCTCCAGGACACCCCCCTTCTTGTGTGCGCCACTGCTGTATAGACATGTCCGAAATAAGTATTATTTTTTAACGTATTTTTTTTTGTGTGTGACGAATGTATAGACTTCCATGGAACAACTTTCTTTTGAATTTTGTTTGCTTATACATGAATTCAAAATTTAAATACATAGATGGGTAGGAAAAAAAAGAAATTTTACGTTTCTTTATGCAAGCAAGACACAACATTATTACACGTCTATTGTAAAAAAAGTTTTATGATGTGAAAAAAGCATTATGCGTTTTGCTTCATTGCTTGTCCCTCCTGTTTTCCTTTGTTATGAATTCTTTTATCAGATACACAAAGAAACCAATAACAAAAATTGTTCTTAAATCTCAATAACAACAAAACAAAAATGCTTTCAAACCCATCCATTATAAATTCCCCGGATTGCACATATAGAAAGTTGAATTTTCACTTGAAAATTCATAGAACCTCCGGAGAAAAGCAAATAAATAAATAAAAAAGCTCTTCAGGGAAAAAGGGGTGGCAACATAGGGCTTACCAGGAAGCGAATCAAAAGGGACTGTTCGCAGAAATCGTTTGCAGTTTGTAGTTACTCGCACATTTAGAAAAGTCATTTAAATACCATTAGCTTGGCGAACCCTTGAGGGAAAAAAACCCAAAAGAATCATTTACGGTTAGTTACAAGCGTTTCAAAGTGACCATTTGAAATGGAATATTACCATAACGTAATTTTTTTCTGGGGCATTAAATTGGAAAAGAATAGTTATTTTACGGCTGTTGGAAATATTTAAAGAACATTTTATTGGGCTTAATTACACCGAATATTAAGCAAATCTGTTTTGTAAATGAGTTTCGAATATCTTATATATATATATATAAATTACAAGGTAATAATCAATATGTATTACTTTTATTGTCTTTCTATGTTTTCGAATCTATCGATTAATTATTAATAGTGTAATAAATTTTTAAAAATAGATAATGTGCGTGCGCTTATTCAACATTAAGTTGTCAAAACGAAAGATCAGACTGTTCAGCGAAGTCTGAAGACTCTTTTAGGCCCTGGGCCCAGGGAAGAATTTTAGAGGCCCTACATGAGATCTTTAAAAGTAGACAGTATACAGTATGCATTGTCAAATGAAACAAATAAATGCGCACGACTCACAACCTCCAAAACTTAGGCACAAACAGGCTTGACTGATGGTCGCATTTCGACTAAATGTGTTAGTTGAATGATTGTTTAAGGTATTAGGCCGAGGACCTAGACATGGACAACGGTCTTCACATGATAATACAGTCTGGCCACTTTTGCCTGTTGACTTGCATTTTGAAATTCCCTGTTTTTTGGAGAATATGTACGGGTATAATATTTGACCATTAAAATTATCATGATCTTTTTCGACAGAGTCGAGAATGAAACAAGGCCCCCACCAAAGGCGAGGCCCTAGGCCCAGGCCCAGTTGGCCCATGCCTTATGACGTCCCTGAGTCTAAGACAGTTTTACTAACACAATGAAATTCGTTTTTTGCTTTTAGATTTTCATGTTTCAAACCTTCGAGGTGTGGGGGGGGGGGGAAATTGGCTTTAATTTCTAGCATAAATAAAAAAGAATGCATTTTTTCTAAAAGCTATGAGTGTTAAAATATTCACAGTTGTTGAATGGTTTTCTTTTGGGTTTTTTTTTATTGTAGTTAGAATAAAAATACAAAAGAGCTATTTAAATGACAAAAACAAATATAGATTTAATTTTAAAGTTCTTGCGTGTCTAACATGAAGTGTGTGTTAAAATATTTAATTATTTTAATTTTTTATGGATATATTATCAAATTATTACAGTTAAGATATAATTCCCGAATTCGGAAAAAAATAGGCTTAGCACGGAATATATCAGATTCTCAAATTTAAGGATACTTAAAAGATTTCGTATTAAATAGAGAGAAAAAATTAAAGAGAAATGCACACAAAACAATAGGTTGTGATTGTGGTCGGTTCCTGCTTACCTCTGAACCCCCTTGTCTACCTGTAAACCCGGCTAGAGGTGTGGGAGAAACTGAATGATCCCCACAGACATGATTTCAATCTAATCAATTTATTAATTCCAAATATCAATCAGACACAAAACAAATCTAATTAAGGTAGATGATTATATAGTAGAGCGTGGAGGTGAGATTCTATAACACGGGGATTCTACTACAGACCCTCAACTGAATCTAAGACAGCTTAAATACGCTCAAATATAACTACGTCGCACACTAATAAGCTAACTTCTACATAATCAAGCTCACAATGCCTGTACTTTTTATGCATCGGATCCTATACTGGAAACTTGCAGGTAATTTCTCTCGGCTTGATCAATGTTGTTGGATCCACGCTCTGTACAACTCCAAGACTTCTAACTAATTCCACTCTCTTTCAATCTTCGACTAACAACTAACTCGCAGACTCTATGTTAATTCCTACTTGCCAACTCCAGCATGCCAACTTACAAACTAGCGAAAACAGAATTTATATAATATACTTCATTTACATAATCACGTTTCCTTACTCAATGAAAGTTGATTGAAATAAATATCTTCCTTAAAGAGTCATGAAGGGAATAGTAGAGCCACGTATAGATCTGTCACAAGGTGTTTATTGCAATATCAAAGTCGTGGCCACGCGGTAACCTAATAGTCATGGTCACGGACTCGGGGCCGGCGTGTCACTTCGAGCTCTAGTGCTACTGAAAACCCGCCGTGTAGAGAAGCTAATGCACTTAAAATCCATGGAGGCTCAAAAATCTCCCATTGGCATGATGTGGTTCGGAGAGGGGGGGGGGTGCTCTCGTCACTTGACTATGGTTCAAAATTACAAGGCCAGACGCCAGTAGCCTTCGTGTTGGCTTATATTGCGACGTTAATAAACACTCTCTCACAATATAAAAGTCTTTTAGCCTATTCACAATCTTGCAAGGGCCTTAAAATGCTGAATAGCTTAGACATGCTCTAATGCATTTTTTGGGGGTGTTCAAAGATCACAAACTCGTGACCGTCGTAGTTTTTGTTCATGAATTCACCTTGCAGTGGGGCTGATTCACATTAAATATAGTGGCCACCGGAGTCTAGTGGTCATGGTCACAGACTCGTGGTCGGCCTGTCATGAGCCTTTGTTCCATTGAAGACCCGCTATATATAGAAGTTGATGCACGTTAAATCTATCCAGGCTCATAATCCTTCTGTTGGCGTAATGGGGAAGTTCAGAGAGGGGGTACTACCACAGGTGTCATCTTCTTTTCTTGATCTCTGGCTTAAGATTACTCGGTCCATTGCCAATAGCACTTATGTTATCTTATAGAGTGTTGTCGATAAACACTCACTCATGTAAAATCTATCAAGGTTCAAAGTCCTTTTAATCTCAGTGTGTGGAAGTTTGGGAGTGGGGAACCAATTCAGGTCATTTGACCACTGTTCATATCATGCTGTCTGTCGCCAATACCCCTTGTATTATTTAGAAATGTGACGTCAATAACAAAATAACAATATTCATATCTTGGATTCCAAGTTACACATAAGTAAAATAGTGCGACACTTGTTTTTAATTATCTAAAAAAAGTAACAATGCATATTATCGATGCTGATTTCAACTACCGTAAAATCCGACGTATAACGCTCACCTATACTTTTAAGCTGCAAGTTTTAATACACTCATGTCCATAAATTAAGGATAATGAAGTTCAGGCAAAGAAAAAGACAGAAGCAAAACAAATTTGACTTATTTGTAAAGTCTATTTATTAAACAAAAGGTAAAGAGCAAAAAAGATGCTATTTGTTTGACATAATTAATAAAAATTGCGATTTTTACTCCCAGGGGCAAATTTTAAAAAAGAACCTATTTACAAAAACAATTATAACATGGTTAGTATGATGGTTAATACGGAGTATGTCTCCTGGACGATGCAATACAGGTCTTACAACGCCTACGCATGCTGAGTATCAAATTATCAATCTGATATTGGGGAATATTACAGCACTCATCAAGCAATGCCCTCCGAAATTCCGGTAGACAGGTGGGAGGGGGTTGACGGGCTGCAATTCGTCGGCCAAGCATATCCCACACATGCTGTATTGGATTCAAGTCCGGTGAATATGGTGGCCAATCCATACGGGTGATATCCTCCGATTGAAGGCATTCGTCAACAATGTTTGCACGCTGAGGACGGGCGTTGTCATCCATAAACAGAAATTCAGCCTCCATGGCGCCCCGAAACAAACGTACATGTTGTTCCAGAATGACATCCTGATAGATGTGACCTGTCATCGTTACACTCTGAACATGCAGGTCAATTCTGGAACCAAGAATAATTCCTCCCCAAACGAGCCAACCTGCACCACCATAATGGTGTCGTTTAATGGTGTTCTCTTGGTGGTAACGGGTGCCTGGCGCTCTCCATATGAAAGTCCGGTGAGAATCAGACTGCAAACTAAACCTAGACTCGTCGGAAAACATCACACAAGACCACTGTTGCGGTGTCCACAATGCATGCTCTCTATTCCAGGTTAATCGCTGGCGACAGTGAGTTGCGGTAAGGGGAACACATCTGACAAGCCTACGAGCCTATAGACCAATGTGCCCTAAGCGTCTGTACATGGTCTGCCTTGAAATTGTTGTACCGGTAGCTGAAGAGAGCTGACGAGACAGCTCTGATGCTGTGCTCCGTCTGTTTCTTTTGGCAGTAACTGCCAAATACCGGTCCTCATTCGGTGTTGTAACTCGGGGGCGACCTGTGCTGTAACATCTACTCACATTACCATCATCTTGGAATCGTTGCCAAAGCCTGGAGAGGACACTCTGGATGATTCCAAGTTCCTAGAAAACTTCCAGCTGGGTACGTCCACATTCCAGTCATCCGATAATTCTACCACGTAAAAAATCATCCAAATGCTTCCTTTGTGCCATAACTATGCGGTTACTGCACTGAAAGGCTTTTAAAGCGCTTGTGAACAATTTTACTAACTAAAACTAAAACTAGAATTAACGGGTCTACAGCGCGTAGCGCTTTTACCCAGGTTGAGAGAAATAGCAAATCCATGAAAGAAGGTTTAAAAAATCAAGTAGCCCCCGGCGTGGGGGGTGGAGGAATTGGCTCCCAAGTGGCCGCGCAGGGCAGACGAACCGGGGAGAAATCTGGAGGAAGCGCAAGGAAGGAAAACGATCACCAAACAAAAAAGGAGGCAACCAACATGAGCGGGCGGGCAGTGAGTTCACCACTGAGTCAGTTCTGACACAGAAGAGCATTTGATGTTGTAATGTAAAAAATTAGTGAATAATGTAGAAATTAAGTGCTAAAAGTAAAAAGAGACTACAAGAAAAACCTGAGAGTGTGAATTAAAAGATTTAAATTTTACTTTGCAGTATGGACAGCATTTGTCCCCACTGCATCATCATTTGTGCCATCTGAGACATCAAACTTTCTGTGTCAATTGAATCATGTTGTGTATTCTTCTTAACTGCACCTGAGTACAGTTGTTGTGGTGGTGTGGTGTTCTGGGCGCGTGCGCCGATATTCACCTGTCGGACATGTGGTACCTGTTGTTTCTTCTTGTTGTTTGTGTTGTTTTGGGGATTTTTGGGGCATCCTGAGTAATTTGCAGGGTGAGGACCACTGCAATTTGCCCATTTAGCTGGGGTTTTAATGGACTTTTTACATAACAATTTTACTTCTTCGCCACCATTCCTTATATACCCCTCTCTTACACTCTCGTCATTGTGACGTACTATCCGCGCCATCTGGTGGTTTCCTGTAATTTGCATATTCTTCAAGGTGTGTGTGATAATTCTACAGGTGAAATTTTTATTTTAGAGTTCAATTTCTGTGTGATTCTGAATTATCCTTAATTTATGGACATGAGTGTATTTAGGTATATTCGTCTATAACGCGAACCCTATTTTTTGCGAAGAAACCTGAAATGTACATGTGCAATGTTCTTAAGTTTGAAGTAATTTATTCGAGGCATTATTCCAAGCTTTAGAAAAAGTAGCATACTTCTAAAACTACAACCCTTACGTTCATAAGAAATGTCATTTCTTTATTTAAGCAATATTTCTATCTATCTAGAAGACTAATTTTTCCTATGCTCATCTTTTTTTTATTTTATTTTTAAAACTCTTATTTTTATACTCGACGTATAACACGCACGCGTAAATTTCGATATTATTTTTTTGTGTTAAAGGGGCGCGACGCCGGAGTTTACGGTAAATATTTATCACATGATTTTTTCGAAGGATATTAAACACGTATGCTATAGTTATAGTTGAAGGAAGAAAAGTGTTTCTCTCCTTTCAACACACACAGTAAAAATTTAATTTTCATATTTTACTTTTATATTTATTTCCTTATATGAAGGCAGTTGTGAAAATTTATTGCCACTAATAATTTAATTGAAGTATCTGGGCAAGTACCTGTGTCTTCCCCATTTGGACTTCTTTATTTTTTTTAAGACAAATTTTGGTTCATAAGGTTTTAGAAAGCTCTGGTGCGAGCCATACACTACTGATAAAATCGATTCCCGATTGGATGACTCTCTATTCGGTCAAATCCATATGAAAATAATCGTCCCTCGTAAAAATACTCCTCTAGGGGCAAAAACAGAATGGGCTATAATTTTTCCTGGAAGGGAGTATAATCCTTGCCGACCTTTCAACCTTCCAGTGGTCACTCAAACCGACCTCCGACATGTCTGAAGTTGTTTCAGGTGATGCCTGAAGAAGATAAACGACTTTTACCCCCCCCCCCCCCCAGACAAGAAATCGGCTGATGTCTACCCTTTATATCCCTCCTTCCCTTTTTCTAAAAAAACTGTCCTCTAAACCCTAGACACTTGAAAAAGATAGAAACAGCCTGATTACATTCTAATAGTCAAATCGTTGCGGTTCTGAAGACAGTTGACAAGCTGGACAGTTCCTAAACGGTTTGGAGATAAGATTTTTTTGGGATGGGACAAAAGACAAGTGTGTGATTAAGTCTGGGGGTAGAGTTTTTGGCGACTTGTCGCCGAGAGGTGATCGAAAAGAGACGCCAAGACTGTTAGAAAAGTGGCGTCGCCAGGGTCATAACAGTTTGGAGGGTCTGAAACTTGTAGGATTGAGAGGATTTAGATAAAGTTCGCATTGGTTTTAAGAGATGCAGAACTATCTTTACTGTATCTGCTTCAGTAAATTGAATTTCGCAATAAAAGAAGTTGGGGATGGGAAAAGCACGCAATGCTAATGTTTTGTCTCGGATGAAAAGGAAGTTTTTAGACATTACTTACGTTTGGTTTTATTGGATTCGTGACATTTAAAGCCTCATATAAAGTGATAGTCTTTATTTGATTTTTCTAACTCCTTTCCCCCCCTCCCAGGAAGAGGGGCAGGTTTTCTACTTCTGTACTGCACCCTGATTGAAAAAAAAAAACTATTATTAAAATAACATTACTGAGGGGGACAATTATGTAAGGAAATTTTGATTCGCAATATATCCTTTGGCTCAAATTAAACTTCATTGCTATTTCTCCAGATCCGACACCCTGAAATTGAGAATTTTGCCAAAAACTGACAATTTTCTTATGATTTTATTTTATACGCCATCTCATTAGCGTTGTAAAAACACCAAATTCATTATTTTCCGTTCGCTAGAACAAAAACTAAAAGTGTTTTAGTAAAAGTAGATGCCGTTACTTTAAGCAAAATGTCATACTCAAAAATGCGTTTTGTTGTTGTTGTTGTTTTAAAAAACTCAAACGGGGAAACAGAACGATTGCTCAAAAAGTTTTAAAGATAATTAACTGAAATTTTTTGTGTATATTCTTTGTAGTAGTAGAAGTGTTTTAACCTTAAACATTTATCAATCACTGTTTTATTACGAAATTTACAGTCCCTTATGTTAAGTTAATCACTGTTTTTTAACGCAATTTCATATAATAACTAAGATAAAGTGCTCTAGTTTTTGTAAAAATTAAAATATCTCTCATCCTAAAGGTCATTTCAAAAATGAATAACATAGCAACACATCAGAATTGAAAATTTGTTCATAAACTTTTGGTTCAGATTGGGCCGCGTTTATGCAATTTTTTGTAAATTTTTACCCAATAATAATTTAATAATAATTTCTTTTTCTCTTCTTAACTTTAGCATATTTTTCTTAACAAATCTAAAAACAACAAAATAAACCCATATCTCCTAATTTTTTTTTAAAGTTGTCACAAGTAGTCGGATACGGCATAGGTTCCCAACCGTTTTTGAGCTAGCGTCCACTTTTCTAGTGAAAGTTTCGATATCGCCCCCTTTTCTAGTGAATATTTCGATGCCGCCCCCTTTTCTAATGAATATTTCGTTACAGCCCCATCCCACCTAGAGGAATAAAAGTGTACTTAATACATGGTGAAAACAAGTGTTAAGTATTAAAACATATCCTATAACTATAGAATATAGTTTTTAATTTAATTTTTCTAAAACTCCATTTTTTTATTTGCGAATCTGAAATAGCTGTTGCCACAAATATAATTTACCTGTGTAATATTACATATTTTAGTCATAGATAGGATATTGTTGGAATTGAAACGCTACTGAATTTCTTCTTCATTTAAAAGGGTGGAATTAAAGTTTTAGCTTACCTGTTATAAAGACAGGCAGGGGTTTTGATGATACGAAGATAAATATAAATTGACAGTTTCAGCCTTTAAAGAATCACACGTTAATTCCTGATTAACATATTTTATTATGTTTCTTGGATAATATTCGTAATGAAATCCAGTGGACGAAACATTTTTCCTACTGCTCACATACAAAGACAACACGTGCACTACAGAAATTAAAATTTACTATGTCATTCGGTTTAATGTAGGTCTGAATGTAATGTAATATTTAAGTTTTTCATCCACTTCCCGAACTACTGAAATATGTGAATTTTAGAACATGTAATACAGAAATGATTTGAATACATACAATCAACATAAGTGAACAGCATTAAAGTTTACTTTTGTTAGTAATAAACATAATGTTTTCTTGGTCTTTTTTTAGACTATATTTGGTTGATCTGCCCAAGTCCCTCCGTGCCATCTCAATGCTTTCTAATTTTCTCTGGGTTTCTTACCGCCCCCCTGAAAGTCTCAAACGCCCACGTTGAGAACCTATGACTTAAGGTTACTGACTACTTACGGCATTATGGGATTTTTAAAAGCATTTAAATTAATAATTTTTTTATATTTAGTGTCAGTTGTTTTAGAACATTCTACATTAAGAATATTATTACAAGAAAGAATTATTTAAACACAAGTTTTACCAAAAACTGAAAATAGGACATAGTTTTAAAACATTTTTCTTTTATGAAAAATGCTTCTGTTATTGTAATATTTTGCATACATATTGCTAAAGGACTTCTCTATATAGAGCCTGAACTAAAATTTTTGAAAAATTTATGTTATATTTTCAGAGTTACTATCAAATGAAATAATAACTGGTGGTTTTCTTTAAAATTTCTCAAATCTGATAAAATAAAATATGAATATAAATAAATCCTATTTTAAATCATATATTTCAAAATTTTTATTTTAATCCCGGTGTAAAAGTCCTAGCTCTATCTATTATTATTATGAAAGCATGTTTCTTAAAAGGAGAATATTTTGAAAATATGTCATTCTGTCTTCATTTTTTGCCAAAAATTTGTATTTAAATAATTTTTTTGTTTGATATTCGTAAAACAATTTTATATGTATACTAGAATTCAAATTACACTAAATATAAAATTAATGCATAAATATTCAATATTCATTTATATGCTTTTTCAAAATCACGGTTCGAAATGTAGTTATTGAATGAAAAATTCCATTTTTATTCTTAATATGACAATAATTTATATGATACAGTAAAAAGTATCAATTTCTGTTTCTCGATTGATTCGTATTTGTATTCTCGGTAATTATGTTCATTTTTTTTTCATAGGATTGAACTAACGGCTACAATAAACTAGTGATCACGGTCAAGGAACTGTAGCTGGCGTGTCATGAGTTCGAGTCCTTGTGCCAGTGAAGACCCGCCATGCAGAGGAGTTGTCAGTGGCGTTACGGAGAATGTTAGGATCCCCTGCAAAGTCAGGTTTGAAGCCCTAAGCCGGGTTTTACAAAAGATTGCAAAACCATAACTTTCGGACCCCCTAAGATCCTAACATAAGGATGACACTTGATCCGGCAACCCTTTCTCCAAACTACCACACCACGCCAATGGGCGGACTTTGAGTTCGACAGATTTAAAATGCATCAGCACTTTTTATGCGGTGGTTCTTCAGTGGCAACAATTATCACACGCTTCTACGAGTTCGTGACTTTAACCACTATGCTATAGACACATTTCGATCCCAGATGTAAGCATCAAGGAAGAAGTCCCGTCGTCCAGTGGCGGAACGTACACCCCCGCATCACAGGGGGAGGCAGGATTCCAAGGGGGAGCTAAAAGCATATAATTTTGCAATCCTTTGTAAGATCCTTGGAGCCCAAAACCTGACGTTGCAGGGGTCCCTAATACTTTCTGTTACACCACTGCCAGCGTCCATACACTTCGTCTTACCTCCAAAGGTCTCCCTTTCCCCTAAAAAAATTCGGAACCTTTCAAGGGTATCTAAAAAAAAACTACAGATTCTGCTAATGATTGTCTGTTTTGCCCTCATGACTCAAGAATGATATAAGACTCGATGAAGTCTCTGATTTTAACAAACCCTTCAAACACAATAGAAAAGCTATATAATGATCGCTTAAGACATCAACACTCAAAGTTATACACATAAAAAAGTCAACGATTTCATCGCGAAACACCTTCTAAGCAAACAGACAAATCTCACCACGCGTCTATCGCAGTCAAATCCGGGGGAAAAAAATGATCGATTTTCGAATCTTAATCGAACTGCTTCCAACTTCGCGCCTCATTACATCTCCAATGATGTTCTTCTAGGAAAAGACCCATTGCTTCTCTTGCATGGCAGATCAGAATCTTCGGAAGAGTAGGCGGTAGAATTGACCGTTTCGAACGCAGGGATGATTCTCGTAGTGTATACTAATCACTCGTTATGCCCTCCAGAGACAAAAGACAATCCTTTCGGAGAATAAATAAATAAATATAAAAAAGAAAAAGGTAAACGAACCCGCCCGATAAGCATCGTAACTCTTATCCTGACGTCTGGCTGCGCTATCAGGGAACTGATAGGCACATTATCCGTTGAATGATAAGACAAGGCACATATTGAGGGACGTGATCTACCCGATGGAAATTCGCTGTTCTCCAAGATATGAGATAATGATTAAGTGGATTATGGATGAAAATATCAGCCTCCGCCAATTTTCTGGTGGGTAGGGCAATCACACGATTGTAGTGGACTCGATTTTTTGGATGATTATTATTTTATTTTATTTTTTTATTACGAGGACGCGTTGGGTCAGGCTTTCGATGACCGAAATATCAATGAAGGAGGTGCTTCAGTTTGATTTGTATTCATATGGATGGGTTGTTGAGGAAATAACGGATGATGTGAAATTGCTCTTAACGAGATGTAGTGTTCTGTGTGGGATTTAATTACAATTGATGTTTGATGTAGAGCTGACTTGACGTTTTGCAAGTGAAATGTGCAGTTGTTTGAGGTATTAGGTACCAGGAAACGCCAGGAGCAATTTTTTATTTATAAATTTTAAAGCATTCATTTTTGAAGTACACGTAATGGATAGGGAAGAAAACTTTACTTAGATGCTCAATAAACGTCTCAAATGAGATACACTCTGGTTGTTGGCATGAGTGAGTGCATATTAACGTCGCTCTATTAGGCAATACGAGAACTATTGGCGATGGACCTCGTAATTTTGAGCCTCGGTCAACTGGCGAGGACAACACCTGGGTTGAACCTCCCTCTTCTAACAATCACATCACACCAACGGGAAGACATTCAGACAGGACAGGTTTAATATGCATTAACCCCTTCTACACGGTGGGTTTTCAGTGACACTACGGCAAGAATCCACGACACCCCAGTCAAGTGTCCGTGACCACAACCCCTAGGCTACCATGCCCACTACCTTCTTTGAAATGTGATGGTGTCAGAGTAGAAGCAACAGCCGTATCGATGATATGAGGCCCCTACGCTACAAGGGTCTTAACATGCATAAGCAAAAGATGGTTAAGTGTTAAGGGGACCTCAAAAAGAGGAACAGGAACAGGAACGTCTTAAGGCAGGGTCAACTGGGCCCGGGCCCAGAGCCTCGTTTTGTTCCGACTCTGTTTTAATGAGATCATGATCCAGATATTTTAAATGATCAAAGGTTATTCCACTACATATTCTCTGAAAAACAGGGAATTTAAAACTGCAGGTTAACTGGCAAAAGTGGTAAGACTGTAATTATTATGTGATGACCTTTGTCCATGTCTTGGCCTGGGCTTAATGCCATAAACAAGTATTCAACTCATTTAATCGAAATGCTGCCATCGGTAAAGCCGGTTTGCGCCTAAGTTTGTGAGATTGTGAGTCATGCACATTTATTTGTTTCGAATTACCGTTTGAACGAGTATTTGACAATGCATGCTATTGTCTACTTTTAAAATTTTCAAGTAGGGCCTACTTTTGCATAAAGGCCCAGGGCCTCAAAAAATCTTTAGATTTCTCTGGACCCAGGGCCTCAAAGAGTCTCAAGACGTCCCTGCCAAGGAATTTTGATACGGGGCTCCCTCAAGACTAGTTACACCGGTGGCTGGTGAGTTAGTTTCTGTAGAGATAAAGTTGCGGTGTGTTTAAAGAATATTTTTTCCCCTTAGGTAAGTAAACTAGATAAATTGTCACGCAATATTTTGGAGGACCACCATGAATTAAATAAAATGCCGCAACAGAGAAAATTTAAATGGTGAAATATATGTATTTTTTTTATCCAATGGGCTGCGGATTGGCATTTTTACCATTGCAGACCTAGTACATCCCAAGAGCTGGTATCACTCTTTAGTGCGGCACCGTATAGGCGGATACCAATTACCGTCGGTAATTTTGACGCCCAGTTTTCTCCACAGAGAGGCACCTGAGCTCTGACGATGCGAACTTGTACCAGGATTTAATTTTGCCGAGAGCACCCAAGCCAACAAGACACTCTAGGGATCTTTTACATGCTGTATAATCATACGACAGGGTCGCTGTCGATTTTATGCATCACGAAAATCCACCGACTTGGGCCGGGGTCAAACCCACAACCTTGGGTGCAGAAGGCCAGCGACAAACAAACCACGCCACACAGCCGGCTGAATTACACTCATGTCCATAAATTAAGGATAATTCAGAATCACACAGAAATTGAACTCTAAAATAAAAATTTCACCTGTAGAATTATCACACACATTTTGAAGAAGAATATGCAAATTACAGGAAACCACCAGATGGCGCGGATAGTACGTCACAATGACGAGAGTGTAAGAGAGGGGTATATAAGGAATGGTGGCGAAGAAGTAAAATTGTTCACAGGCGCTTTAAAAGCCTTTCAGTGCAATAACCGAATAGTTATGGCACAAAGGATGCATTTGGATGATTTTTTACGTGGTAGAATTATCAGACGACTGGAATGTGGACATACCCAGCTGGAAGTTTTCGAGGAACTTGGAATCGCCCAGAGTGTCATCTCCAGGCTTTGGCAATGATTCCAAGATGATGGTAATGTGAGTAGATGTTACAGCACAGGTCGCCCCCGAGTTACAACGCCGAATGAGGACCGGTATTTGGCAGTTACTGCCAAAAGAAACAGACGGAGCACAGCATCAGACCTATCTCGTTAGCTCTCTTCAGCTACCGGTACGACAGTTTCAAGGCAGACCGTGTACAGACGTTTAGGGCACATTGGTCTATATGCTCGTAGGCCTGTCAGATGTGTTCCCCTTACCGCAACTCACTGTCGCCTGCGATTAACCTGGAGTAGAGAGCATGCATTGTGGACACCGCAACAGTGGTCTTGTGTGATGTTTTCCGACGAGTCAGGTTAGTTTGCAGTCTGATTCTCCCCGGACTTTCATATGGAGAGCGCCAGGTACCCGTTACCACCAAGAGAACACCATTAAACGACACCGTTACGGTGGTGCAGGATGGCTCGTTTGGGGAGGTATTATTCTTGGTTCCAGAACTGACCTGCTTGTTCAGAGTGTAACGATGACAGGCCACATCTATCGGGATGTCATTCTGGAACAACATGTACGTTTGTTTCGGGGCGCCATGGGTGCTGAATTTCTGTTTATGGATGACAACGCCCGTCCTCACCGTGCAAACATTGTAGACGAATGCCTTCAATCGGAGGATATCACCCGTATGGATTGGCCAGCATACTCACCGGACTTGAATCCAATAGAGCATGTGTGGGATATGCTTGGCCGACGAATTGCAGCCCGTCAACCCCCTCCCACCTGTCTACCGGAACTTCGGAGGGCATTGCTTGATGAGTGGTGTAATATTCCCCAAGATCAGATTGATAATTTGATACTCAGCATGCGTAGGCGTTGTAAGGCCTGTATTGCATCGTCCGGGAGACATACTCCGTATTAACCATCATACTTACCATGTTATACTGTTTTTTGTAAATAGGATCTTTTTCGAAATTTGCTCCAAGGAGTAAAAATCGCAATTTTTATTAGTAATGTCAAACATATAGCATCTTTCTTGCTCTTTACCTTTTGCTTAATAAATAGACTTTACAAATAAGTCAAATTTGTTTTGCTGCTTTTTTGCCTGAACTTCATTATCCTTAATTTATGGACATGAGTGTATATGTATAGATGCAAGTATATGAGCGGACTTAAATTATATAGCTTATTTATTGACTGAAAAATTCAGTACATTAAATCTCTCCTCCTCCCAAGAAATAAATAAATAAAATAATTTATTATGGCTTATGACAAAGAGATAACTATTAAAAAAATTTGCAAACGCATTTATTTTGTCTCTTTTTATTATAATTTAATATTCTATAATATTCCTGAATTTTGATGGTGTTTTATAATAAACTTTTTTGCAATATTGAATTGGGGACTCATTCTCAAATCTTCTTACAATAATTACAGCCAGGATCGATACACACATTTAATATTTACTAAAAATCTGGGGGGGGGGACAGGCTTTAGAGGTTATTTTAGACCAGGGATACTCAATTTTTTTTCGACCGGAGCCGTATACATGTGACAACTATTTCTCGGGGGCCGCAACATGAGGATTAAGGGGGGGGATGGGGCTGTAAAATCAAGGACATTTAAAATGCGGAAAATTCATCAAAATATTAAAATTCATAATTTTAATATAGAAAGAATAGGTTTTATGACACAAATAGACACAAAGAATAGGTTTTATGCATTCTTTACCCAGTTATGGGGTAATTTTGATTTCCTTTCATCAATGATCCCCCCTCCCCCCGAGTAAAAGTATATATTTTAAATACAACATTTTTTTACGACAAATCAAACAAGTTGTGGATCCATGTTTGTTTTTCTCTACAAAATAGTCAAGATCTCAATAAGCTTGAAACAACATATGATGTTTAAATATTTTCTGCTTGGAAGACAGGAGGGTTAATTAAAAATTAGATTCACCCATAAAATGATCGCTACTGCATTGTTATTTGTAACCATTAACCGTTACAATTATAAAAAGGTGAAAAAAGTTATCTCACAATTCGTACCAGCACGACATCGATAGCTAAATTTATATACGTGATTGATAGAGTTTTTCACTAAATTTTTAATGCATTACTCTTGAATGATTTAATTTGTTAGTGCAACGGACCATGACCGGGCCACTCAGATAGGTCTGGTGGGCCGCAGGTTGAGTATTGCTGTTCTAGACTGTAAAAGAATGCAATAAAAAGTGATAACCATTTTTATAACCATAAATTCTGAAATGATTCATGTGATTAATATTGTTACAGAAACGGAGATTAGAAAGCACTTCTAGAAAAGCAAAATTAAAAACAATTATATTTTATTTAAAATTAAATAGGTTTTTTTAAAAAAAGAAAAAAAACTTTTGATCCACGCAATAAATTCAGTACGATCTCCCTGACGCGAAGTTCGAAATACATATTTTTTACTAATGAATGCGATGACATTTGAATATTAATCTTTTAAGAAAAAATAATTAATGGATTTCATAAATAATTAAGTCTGGACAAGATATTTATTACAAGTTGTCCTCATATTTAATTCTCCTAAACGTCTATTTTCTTGTGCTTATTTTTTATCAAACTATTGCATATTTATATGTATATAAAAAATATTCATAAGTAATGGATGTGTTGATGATTTAGTTGAGAAAAGTATATATTCATTGTGTGTGTCCAATGTTTTTAAAGTTCCATCATCAAAGGCACAATTTAAACTGTAGTGACTGGATAGTTAAATAAATTTTTAATACTAATGTTTAAATTGTAAACATATAATTTTTTTAGAAAATAATTAAGTACAATAATATAATACATTTATTACAAGGACTATAAATATTCCGAATTGTTTTCTGTTTTATAAGTTGATACTAGTCGCGAGTTTGTAGACGACATTGTCGAGTTGCGGGTTCGGCACCTAGTGCTCCTGAAGGTCCACCGTGTAGAGGCGCTGATGCATGTTCAATCCGTTGAGGCTCAGAGTCCTCCCGTTTCGTGGTAAGTTAGAACAGGGGTATGCCAGCTCAGGTGTCATCCTCGTCACTTTGCCATGGTTCAAAATAACAACGTCCCCAAAAAGCTAGTGTTGCGACACAGTGTGACTTAAATCAGAATAAAATGAAAGTAGATTTCGTGGTCCTGTACGATTTATCTTTTAATTGCTTCCATTATTCTCGTTAGTTTTGATAGAATTTAGACGACTGTTGGGGTCTGAACTACCAACCTCTATTTGGGGGAGGATTTCTTAATTAAGTAAATTTTATCGTAGAATAGATGCACCTTTAACCTAAAAAAAGAAAGAATTTAGAATTTTTTTTGAGGAAAAAATGGAGAGTGTTTAAATTTATTTATTTTTTAATAATAACAAATACGTGACATAATCGATAATTATGTCACGTCTGTAATAAGAGTAGTTTCTAAGGAATATCATTCAAACTTCTATGAAACCGTTGTTATAATACCCAATGAAATCTTTCCGAATTTTTAAAAAAGCATAGTTGCCAGAGCTTTATATAAAACATTGAGATTTTAAGCATTTTACACGAAATGTTTTTGAGTTTTCTACGTAAATAGTGATCCTTAACAAATTATATTTCAATGTTGCAAAAATAACAAGTATATATAAGTCGAAAAAATAAATGGAGTTGCAGAAAGACTGCGCAAATTAAGATGTTGGCATTTTACATCTTGCGTTAGGCTGGCTTTACACGAAGCCACTTTGTGCCAATCAACTCGCTTCGTGTCACCACTCCTCTAGTGTGAAGAGGAAAGAGAATTTCATTCAAACGCTGATACAAAGTTGATTAGAAAGGGAGTATCAGACTCAGTAGTATAATGATTGAGTACGAAGAAGCAATAAAAAGCTGCCTCCATTTTCAATCCACTAGTAGCCGTATGTAAAGAGCATAGCTTTCACAGTATCTTTTTAGTTGAGGTGGAGAACGAGAGCTTCACAGTAGTAAGTGCCAGTCGACCGCATGTGAAGGAACCAAGAAGATTTCTTTTCAAAACTAGCTCCCGATTGTATACTCCTTATAATATGTACTGCACAAATTGACTTGTATGAAAGGGCCCTCAAGGTATCCAATTACTTGCGACGACTTTTTTTTTAAAATGGAGATATGAGGATTTTTTTGTAGTTTTTAGATTTGTTTAGTACATTTTTAGGAAAATATGCTAAAATTAAGAAGAGAAAAAGAAATTATTATTACCAAAATGGGAAAAAATGGATTACAATTTACAAAAAATAACATAAACGCAGCCCATTCTGTACCAAAAGTTTTGAACAAATTTTCAATTTTTCATTTCCGATGTGTTGCTATGTTATTCATTTTTGAAATGACCTTCAGGATAAGAGATATTTTAGTTTTTGCAAAAACTAGAGCACTTGATCTTAGTTATTATGTGAAATTACTTTAAAAAAAACAGTGATTATATTCACATACGGGACTGTAAATTTTGTAATAAAACAGTAATTGATAAACCTGAAGGTTAAAACACTTCTATTATTACACAGAACATACACAAAAAATTTCAGTTAATTATTTTCAAAACTTTTTGGGCTATCGCTGGCCTTATTTGAGAATTTTGAAGGAAAAAAAACAAGATATAAATCATTGGCATGGCCAAATAATTTTAGCGCGTTTTTCACATGTTGTATTTTACAATAATGCAACTAATGAACTTTTTACTAACAAAAAGTAGTGTGTACAATACTTAAAAAAAAAAAAAAACTTAAAATTAAAAATTTTTTTTTTAATTATTAAATTTAAATATGGTTCGGCTCATCTAGGGCACAAATGCGACCCAATGCCAAAAACCCGAGGTCAATCGGTTAATTATTGGCTGAGAAAAAGGTACGACAAAATATGGAACGCAGACGAGGACCAAGGCGAAATTTGAGTCCTAATAGCGCTTTTTTTACACTACGTGAAAAACGCGCTAAAAACATTCCGAGTAAAACGCGTTTTAAAGTATGACATCTTGCTTAAAGTAATGGCATCTGCTTTTACTAAAACACTTGTAGTTTTTTGTTCTGGTGAACGGAAAATAATTAACTTGGTATTTTTATAAAGCTAATAAGATGGCCTGTAAAATAAAATCATAAACAAAATTCACAATTTTAGGGTAGTCGGATACCTTAACATTTTTTTGTTGTTTTTCAAAATAATCAATATTTTTTTATAGTGTTAGAATTCGTACTTATTGATGTAGTAGATTCGCCGACTCATAATTCCTGAATGAATGAACTGAAGTTGCAATATCTGATACTCATGGCAACACATTTTGGTTAAAAAAACAACAGAAATAAACAAATGGTTAAAACACTAAATGGGTTAAAGACAAATTTTGGTTAGAAAGAGAGCAAATATTTCGACTTCCAAAGAGTTTGTTGAAAATCTGCCAAAACGTACAACAAAAAAACATCATACAAACCATATACAATAAAACCTTTGTAAAAATACAATAATAAAATTTACAAAGCATAAATATGAATACTATCCATACGTATAAAAAGGGATGTTTGTGTATATGAAATCACTTCACTCCAACACCGTTTAACGATTAAACTTTAACCGATCACTATGAAAATTGACATGTATGTGTACTTTTTGTGGAGAAGGTTTTTGTGCTATCCTCTTTGTTGCAGCTCCCTACCAGGTAGCGCTACAGCAAAGCAACTTCTGCACCATTCAATCAATCACCAAGTTGCCAAAGTGGTCGCCATAAATGATGCCATCTTGGCTCTATCACCAACAGTTCGCTATGTTTCCATTGAATCGTCATTATATTTAAGGAACGGCGTTGCTTGCGATTTATTTTAATTTTAATATACAATAAATACAACAGAAAATAATATTAACGTACTACACATCCAGATCTAAATTATTTACACTATTTTAAGCGTTCATTACACAAAATTTGTAACAATGTGTTATTTTTGATGAGCAGAGTTCAGCTTAGGAAGGTGTTTTCCGAAAATCGACCCATAAGAAAATTACGGGGCGTTATAAATAAAAATAAAAAAATTTATCAGCTATTAGACCTTTAGACATGAAAATTTAACAAATATGGTTTTTTTTTTTTTGTTCTGCTGAGATATGCAAAAAGCTTTTTTTTGTGTTTAATTTGCAATTCACGTAAAATTAACTCATTAAAAATTTCTTTATCCTTCAATCTGTATTGTTTAATTTTTCAATTTCCCCGTGCGAAGAACGGGTTGTGCCAGTTAGTACAAAAAAAAAAAAAAAAAAAAAAAAAAACATGAAACAGGGTTAAAAATATGGAGAAATAATTAAAAAATCAAAAATCTGACAAAACAACGAAATGGTTTCTGAAAGGAAAGTGAGAAAAAAAACCCATCAAAACAAATATGTATATGCATAAATTATAACCTAATAAAATATATATAATTCTGATTATTAGGTAAATTTTTGTTACGATAAACAACATTTAAAATGCTAATTATTTTTAATGGAGCATCAGCTTTTTATTATTTCTATTATAAACTAAACTAAACTCAGTGGAGCAACAGCCAATGATGACCAAGGCCTACTGTACTCATCTTTATACTTTTTATCATTTGGAGAGATATGTTATTGTAGATCATTCTGATTTTAAAAAAATGGAATAAAATATTTTAAATTTTGGGAGTTTTGCAAGTTTTGCTGAATTATTTCCTCTCTTGCAAATTAAAATTAGTTTCTATTATTGGATATTGAAATGTCGTGTCATCCATTTAAGAATTATTGTTCGACAAATCTACCATATCATTAAGTACGACTTCTGACACAGTAAAAATATTAATTATTCTGAAAAAATACCCCATCTATTTCTATGTTTATAATTAATAACGAAAGCAAGAAACTTTCTATCACCTTTAATGACACTTAATTCTTCCATACGCTAAATCCAACAACCCGTCACGTTTCCTCTTGCAGATAGATAACTTTCAAAGCAAGAAAGATCAAGAACCGTTTCAAGGACTTTTAGGATGGGCTTTCCCTTTTTTTCTTAACCATCGAATTAAAAGATGTTTTTCTCGAAAGCCAGAAGTATAATTTTTCGGCCAATAAAAACCCGTTCTGAAATCGAGTGGAAAACCGTTGGCGAAAACAAGGCTTATACAATCCCATTCCATAGACCTTGTACGGATCACGACTGATTACACATATCCAAATTTGAATAAAATAAAAACAAAAAAAAGAATTTCTCGTGGAGCTTAATCCGATAACGGGGAAGAAATATGACTGAGAAAATAAGAATGTTTGTGTGTGTGATCGCAGGTGGTTTTATTCCTTGTTGTTGTTAATGTAAGCAGTGGCCTCTAAGAAGAATCCTTGAAGATTAAAAAGTACAAAGGCATTGTTATGAATGATTTCTAAGTTTTAATTATTAAACCTCTGATCTTTATGGTAAGAAGATTTATAAAGGGTTGTGCATTCACTGTCGGTTTTGAAGTGAAGAAACTTGTTTGTCAAAATGGTGCAGTGTATTGTGGCATTCGATTTAAACCTGTAAAGTAGTTTGCAGCATTGGAAGATTAATGTGTAGTTGTAAACGAAGCCTTTTTTGTTGTAAGCCTCAAATAAAAGAACGGGTTAAGGGCAATTAAACGATAGCTCTTATGCTGTTCTTTTTTTAATTAAGTACCATGAGAAGCTTGTGTACAGCGCCGTCTGTTATTAAATTCGTCCTTAAAAACCACAACTTTTTCTTTAGAACCGGGGAGGGGGGGATTAGGCCTTTGTTGAGGCAAATGTACTGAGTTTTCATTTTGAAATTGATGGTAAAATTAATTAAAAGTAGGGTTAAGAATATTATTCCTTTTTTGTACTGAAGAACTATATCGAACAATTAGTTATGCTCGGTTTATCCTTCAGAAAATGAGCTTTTTTTCCCTTTTAAAATAAAATATGTATGATGGTAAATGCAACTTATTCCGAGTCTTAATTGGTTGGGGGGATTTATTTTAATAATCAAGAGTAATGACGTAATTTGTTGGGCGTAAGGTATTCGAAATTTATGCAGATGAAGAGATTAAGTTTATGCGTCTGATTATACAGAATTTAATCAGTTCTATTACTTAGCGTTTCTTTTTTTCTGAGAATTCCTAATTATATATTGTGTATTGTTCGTTACACTTTTATTGTTTGAATATTTCTCATTATTATCCATATCTTTATACATTGTCTTCTTTTACGATCTTACACAGTCAGTATTACTATTAATATTATTTTGCACTTTTATATTTTGTCTAGCAATCATTTTAATTTTATCTTTTTTTTAAAAAAAAAAATGATATTTAATTTTATTTTTTTTAATACATTGTATGATATAGTTCAGTGGTCTCCAACCCGGATCGGTACCAATCCGTGGATTAAATGGTACCTGGCCACCCAAGAAACATTAAATTATTTCTGTTTTAAATACTATGGTCAGTGGCGAACGGAGAACATTTGGGCAGCCAAGTTAGATTTTACAACGGATAGGCACTTGGCGGCAGTCAGGCTTTGGGCCCCCTAGAACTCTGCCCCCCCACGATGCGGGGGGGGGGTGTACGTTACGTCACTGACTGTAGTGTCTTTATCAAGGGTTTGTGTGACTTTCCATAGAAATCCCTGTATGTTCCACGTTAAATCACTTTACATTCATTTTTTAAAATAAAGCTGCTTTTTATACTGAAGGCATATTTAGATACAACAAAATTAAAATCATTAAATCTCAAAACAATCTAAAATACAAAAAATCAACGCCCCCCCCCCCCCCCGCACCAGCGTACAGAGGTAAAATTATCAAATGTTGACCGGCCCGCGACAGTAAAAAGGTTGAGGGACGCTGATATAGTTGATATATTTCATTGTTTTATATTATTTTTTAGAATGATATGTCCATTTCTTATTCTTTTTTTTTCAAGACTCAAACTAATCAAATATTATGTGATTAATTAGAATTAAATATTGATACTTTTCTATGTGGAGCAAATGGTTAAAATCTGAATACTCAGGAAATTTTCT
Source organism: Trichonephila clavata (assembly GCA_019973975.1). Lineage (NCBI taxonomy): Eukaryota > Metazoa > Arthropoda > Arachnida > Araneae > Nephilidae > Trichonephila > Trichonephila clavata. The sequence goes on from BMAO01025709.1 coordinate 54,493, forward strand.
TTCATACGAAAAAAGTTCGAGCCAAATATTCATTTTTAACAAAAACGATCCTATTTGAAGTTTTCATGAAAATTTAAATTATTTTTAATGTTTTTTTCTCTATAATCCAATACAATCTTGGCAAATGCAAAGCTCTCAATCCAAACAGTATAACTATTCGCAGGATCAGAACGAATATCAGAATGTACAAAGATTAAAACCATCTTCGAATGCTGCCATTTGTGGTGTCGAGTTCTGAAAAGTTAGATTCTTACTCAGATGCCGCCTTCGTCTACAGATGGGGCTCAGAATTACGATATTTGCCAACAATGAATATTTGAGTTATTCAAACATGACGTCAAGATTAAATCATAAATCATATTTAACTAATATTCATTTTTGTTATCCTTTCCCCGTTTTTGAGTCAACTACATCTAGGTTATTTGATTAAATTTTTAATGTGGTTATAAAGTCCCAAAAAAGTATCTCGAAAACACATTGACTCTTAAAATTCCATACAGTAGTATTAACCCCTTAACAGTTGCACATAATTTTAAAACAAAACGGTCATAACATTTCCCTATTTTTTTTTCAAGAAATTATACAAATTTAAGTGTATGTTTCAACAAAAAAATTTATTTTTAAATTTTGGGTAAATTTTTAGCTTGAAATACAAAAAAAAAATTAACTTTTTGAGAAAAACCAACATTTAGGATTATTATGACTGAATGTTGGTTTTCCAGCAAAGAGAAAAAACTAAAAAACACGTGTTTTAAACATTAATGGAGAATTTTATTACGCTTATGCAAAAGTGTAAAAACACATTGGTAATTTTTCTTCCGAGATAAATTTCAAAGCGTGAGATAAAAAGGCCAAAACACACATCACAGGTAACAACTACAGATCCATCATCACTGTTCTCAGATTCACTAACCGATCTTTCAAAACAATCAGTTATTTCAGAATCATTCTCATATCCATTTATACTTTAAGTAGAATCCGATTCACTTCCTGATTAACTCCATAATGTATACAATATTAATAAATATATATATTTTATCACAGAACGCAACCACGTGTATTCACGAAGAGCGGAACTAAGTTTTGAGCTAAGGTTACGAAAACATATGGCTAATATATATGTTTCATTGTGCTAACATCAAGTTTAAAATAAAATAACCGCAGTAGAGCGTCGTTTATCCGAATCAATTGGGACCGGACACCGTTCGGATACGCGATTGTTCGGATAACCGAAAACCGAATGCGATCCATGCAGTATGTGATACTGAAATATTGAAAATCATCACATGCGGGAAACGTGCTTGAAGAAAAAGCCAAATAGGTGCAAAATGTGGCAATTTTACATTCATTGTGAAAAATAATCACTTATCTTTCGCTGTACCATTGTATACCTTCGTTTTTCACTGCAACGTCTCTGATTCTCTTCAGCAGCAGTAGTTGAGTAGGACAGCACTCTGATTGCTGCTCGTACCACTCCATAGCTGTCTCTAACGCAGAAACGCGTCAGCATTTGATGGACCCTTGCTACTTTTGTTGTTGTTGTCCTCGTCTTCATCCGTTTCATCGTCGACAGGGTTGGATTCTTCTTCCACGGAAGTCAAAATCTTGTCATCATTCATCCTTTGAAAATCCATTGACTTCTACATCGCATGCGATCTAGGTTTCTACATCAACAAAACTCAACAAAAGAGCACATATACACCCCCTCACTTGGAAACAAACTGACCTAATATTCCACGCAGATGTTTACCAAATCACACGACTGAAATTCCCCAAATATTCCTCATCTTGGGTTTTCCCGTCACTTTTTGGCCTCACGCGAAACAACTGTTGAGCATTGCACTCCGGACTTTGTTTAGGATATTTGACGTTCCAGATAATAAACGTTCGGATAAACGACGTTCTACTGTATCTCTAAACACGTTACTAATAATCTGGTATTACCATCTGGTGAGAAATAAACATGATTCCGGGCATAAGAAATAGATAGCTTCAATCCTTTTATTAACGTATTACACTTTTGAACATTCCACCTCGGAAATATCTCGGTAGCAAGAAATAGAGGAAAAATTTCACCCCGTGATTTTAACGGGGATGAGAAGAAAGGGGTTAAATCCCCATGAAAAACCTTTTTATTGAACATTTTATTTCATGAAAATTCATTCAGAATCACAGGACCTCGATAGCCGAATCATGGCCGTGAACACGTGCTGCTTCAAGAGTGCATCGTTAATTAACAGTGATTCAAGTTCTCCTGTTGGTGCATTGCGGAAGTTTTGGAAGAAAGGGATGCAAGCAGGGGTGTATACCTGAGAGGGGTATAGGGATTCAAACCTTTCCCATGGAATAAAAGATTCTTAATTTTTAGCATAAAGATTATGTCCCGGTGCTTTTGTCTACGTACTTTTTTTTTACTATATAGCCCCCCCCCCCAAACCCTGAAAGTAGTCTGTATGCCACTGATGGGATCAGGGACGTCTTAAGACTTCTTGAGGTCCAGGTCCCCCAAGCCAAAGCAGGACCTACCTATGACCCTTAAAAGTAGACTTGTAACCCCTTGTTGTTCAGACTTCTCCATATTAACAGCAGAAAGACTTTCACGCCCTCTAGCGAGTAGAACAATCTTCAGTGATGGTCAAGCTTCAGAACTGTAAGGACGTTCGAGCATGCGCTCCGATCTCTTTTAGTTATATTCTAAATGTTAGTTCTCTAGTTATGTAAGTAAATGTTTGTTTTGTCTAATAAACGTGTTTTAATTAACTAGTGGACTTCGTGGACGCGTGTCCCTTTATTACATTGGATCACACCCCTTATGATTTGGCCCCCCACGTTGGGCGTCAAACTGTTACGTTAGGCTCCAAATTATAATGTGTGTGACCGAATGTAATAAAGGTACACGCGGGGAATGGGTTCTTAACTAAGTCCACTAGTTAATTAAAACACGTTTATTATTATATAGACAAAACAAACATTTACATACATAACTACAGAACTAGCATTTAGATTAGAATTGAAAGGGATCGGAGCGCATGCTCGTACGTCCTTACAGTTCCGAAGCTTGGCCATCACTGAAGATTGTTCAACCCTCTAGAGGGCGTAAAGTCTTTCTACTGTTAATAAGGGAAGAGTCTAAGAACGGGGGGTTACAGACTCGTACAAACAATAATCCAGTGCCGGTTTATCCATTGAGCGCTTGGGGTAAAAGCTCAGGGCCCCGGATAAGCTAGACTTAACCAGATTTTCTGGTTACAAAACTAGATATATTTGTTTCAAGGAGGGCTGAAGATCTTCTGCACCCAGGACCCGAAATGAGCCTAAATCGGCACTGCAATAATCCGAAACAAATAAATGTATATGACTTAAATCGCACAAACCGGCTCTAACGACTGCCACCTTTTAACTGAATAAGTAATGATGGTGTATGATGGTAGGCCTAGGCCTATTCATGGATGACGGTCATCACAAATAACCAGTTGACAGCCTTGGCCCCTTCACAAATGTAGGCCCCACATATGACCCTTAAATTAGGCAGTACGTAACATACTTTCTCAAATACCCGAACAAACAATAACCCGAAACAAATAAATGTGCATGACTTACAATCACACAAACTGGCTCACCCGATTGCCACCTTTTGACTGAAGTAGTAATAATGGTGTATGGTAGTAGGCCAAGGAACATGAACGACGGTCATCACATGTAGCCAGTTGATATATCATCCGAAATTCTCAGTTTTTCGGAGAATACAACAGGTAATAACATTTGACCGTTGAACTTATTCGAATCAGGATTTTTATAAGGCTGAGTCGAGAACGAGACGAGGACCCCATTGTGGTTGAGGCCTTGGGCCCGGGTCCAGTTGGCCTATGCCTTAAGACGTCCCTGGAAGGGGAGCTAGTTCAAGTGTAATTCCTGTCACTTTATAATGCTTGTCGATTCCTGCTTCCCTCTAGTCCCCCTTGTCTACTCTCGGACCCGGCTAGATGTGTAGGAAGAACTGAATAATCAGTCGACATGATTCACTCTAATTATTTTATTGACACAAAATATCAAGCAAACACAATAATAATACAATTAAGAAATTTGATCAGTATGCAGAGCACGAAGGTGAGACCCGTTAGCCTGGGGATAATATTACGGACCCTCAACTGATTCCCCGATAACCTATACAAGCTCAATTTCAACTCCACCGCGCTTTTAATAAGCTAAACTTCTATTTAAACAAGGATCACGATACCTGTACTCTTGTGAAGTCCTACTGTTGAGGCTTTGAACGGTAATATTTAACTGGATTCGATCACCTCCCAGTGATCCTCTCTTGGAATTCTTCAATAGATACTTTTATAAACTTAAATTTGCACTTAATAAATTCGCGATCCTCCACTCACCAACTAACTCTCAAAACTAGCGAATACAGAATTTATATAATATACTTAATTTGCATAACCACGTTTTCTTCCTTCGGTGAAAGTTGGTTGGTCAAAATATTTCCCCAGAAGAGTCCACAAGGGGTTAGTCATAGACGCGTATAGATCCGCCACAACTTGACAGAGGTTCAAAATTATGAGTGTCGTAGCCAATAGCCCATGTGTAACAATTCTCGACTCTGAATTTTTTAGATAAACTTACTTTACTCATCTATTCATCAAAGTTCACGAAATAGCTAAGAATTCTCACGGAAAACTCATTTGTTCAAGAGAATTCATTGAATAATATCGAATCTACACGGGGAAACTCTTTTACTGAACTCATTTTTATCATGAAACCTCATTTAATGGCGCCGAATCGAATTGTACTCAACCGCAAGGAAAAAAGGTGACTCTTACTTTTGTAAAATAAAAAGAACACATTATTTAAAATCAAGCAATTAAGGTGAAACAAAAAGGTTAATAGCAGTAACTTAAATCGTTTTAAATGTGTACGGGAAAAATCAATGTTGCGTAGAAATTCAGAGAGGATAAAAAATTTAGATGGTGGGAAAACTTTCCAAGAGTTACATCGGACTTTTCCATGGTTTTACTTTTTAATTACTCGAAAAGTGAGGGTTTATTTGAAAAAAAAAAAAAAAGTACATGATCGGTTTTGTCTTTTTATTGCCAGTTTATTTTTATTTTAAGATTGGCATCTGGCCACGAATCATAGCGCGAAAGGCAGAAACTTAAGAGGATTAATCCAGCGTTTCTCAAACTGTGGGGTGCGCATCCTAGGGGGGGCGAGATAACTCTACATGGGGGGGGTGAGTATATTAACAAGTCAGAAACAAAAGATTATTTTTAAAAAATTATTAATTTACAAAAAGTAAACAAACAAAACACAAAAAATGAAATACACATTCACACTGATATAATACACTTATAATTGCATCAATACTGCACCATGTATTTTATAATTAATTTAACAATGTTAAGAACAAGTTTATTAATTACCCGAGGGCTTGTCACATGTAAAATTATGTACAAAAATTGACACTTAACTTGATAATTTGTACGGTTTATAAAAAATACCTTCACTGCCGATTAAAAGTTACGCGATTCGCTCCCCAACGCCTTCGTTTTCCAGGTAGGCTCGCGTATGTGATGTATTGGGGGCGAAAGGAATAAATAAAGAAATCCTTTGATATAAGTAAACACTGTCAAGGTCTTTTTATTGCATTTCAAAGCCTTCGGAATAATTTTATGGGTACCAGTACACAGAAAATATCGAACCTCGGAAAAACGTATATATACGTCCGGCACTTACCACACATGTTGAATTAGACGTATATATACGTCCGGACACTTAATGCGTCTTTTGAGTGAGACGTATATATACGCTGGTGGTACTTAAGAGGTTTAAGTCGTATTTGCTTTAAATTATGATTGAATATTGGGTCGCAAATATTGAAAGTTTGAGAAGCACTGGATAAATCATGTCAGATATAAAGAAATCATGTATCAAATGAGAAAATGTGTTAAAATTATTTCCCTTCCTAATATTTATCGAAATGAATCAAAGTATATATTTATCGTAACCCTGCAATTCATTACCCTTATTCATACACCTCAAGACGCACGTGTACAGGAAAGAAAAGATACCATTTCTCGAAAACGAACATATCTGATTTTCATTTATTTGTCTTTACAGAATCATGATTTTTTCGCCTCATAAGTATAATTCATTAACATTGCACAAAATTACATTAGCATATATTGAAGATGAATCATAATCAGCTACAAGAATATAATTTAAATCTTGTTACATTAATTGGTTCAGCAATGAAATGCAGTTTCTCGTGAAATAGCATTTGAAATGTGTGATAAGTCATCTCAGCCCAGGGATTGGTAGATTTTTATGAGTCTTCCCTCATCACCTTAAAAAAAGGTAGAATGCTTGGTTAACTCACGTAATTTTTAATAGTAAGTGCAATAAAAATTTTCAAAAACAGTACATTTGGAAAATATTTTATACTATTGCGATTAATGAAGATGCAATTCTGCATTTTTTTAAAATTTTCTTTTTTTCTCTCTCTCTTTTTTTTATAGCAGTTGCAGTAGCCTAATGGTCATAGCCATGAGCTCGTGGCCGGCGGGTCATGAGTTCGAGCCCTGAGGCCCCTGAGTGAGTGAATATTAACGTAGCACTATTCAGCAACACGAGGGCTTTGGGCGATGGACCTTGTGACGGATCTATACGGTTCCTTCCACTAACTCCTTGGGGATTCCTTCAGGGCATGCATTTTTTCAACCAACTTTCACCGAGACAGGAAAACGTGATTATGCAAATTAAGTTTAATATATATATATTCTGAATTCGCGAGTGTAACGAGTTAGTGAAGTGAGAATCGAAGATTAATAACGTGAGAATTGAAGTTTACTGAAGTGAGGATAGCTCGGATGTGAAGTGAATTAATGAGAAGCGAGAAATCCGGCAGTAGTACGTAAACAGTGTAGGACGTGTGAAGTTAAAATCTCTAAGAAGTGCTCAAGTCAACTATTAGTGTTCAAGGCCATGTCTAACGGATAAAGAATTCCAAGAGTTCAGGTACTGTGTTCATATTTTAAGTAGAGGTTAGAGAGTTAAATTGTTAGCCGCACGTCCGAGGTAAAACGAGCTTGTATAAGTTATCGTAGGAATATATTTAAAGGATCGTATATATTAACCCCACGTATCTTGTCTCACCTCAGCCTTCTAAGTGTTGATCAAATTTATCTTAATTGGATTATTATTGTGTCTGTGTTGAATATTGTGACAAATAAACAATTGTAGTGAATCATGTCGTCTGATCCATTAGTTCCTCCCACACATCTAGCCGGGTTAGAGGAAATAAGGAATAATAATTCCTTACAACCTCGTAATTTTGAATCATGGTCAAGTGACGAAGACGACACCTGTGTGTGAGCTGGAACTCCCTCTCCTAACTTTCACACCACACCAACGAGAGGACGTTTGAGCCTCGACATATTTAACATGTATCGGCTTTCTCTGCACCGCGGATCTTCAACGGTACCAGGCTCGAACTCATGACATGCCATCCACGAGTCCGTTAGGTCGACTACTAAGCTACCCTTTGTCCTTGAAGATTCGCCTTGTAGAGGGGCTGATACAAGTTAAATCTGTCGAGTCTCAAAATCCTCCAGTTGGAATGGAGTGGAAGTTTGAAGAGGGAGGCACCACCACAGGTGTCATCCTCATCAATTGGCTGAACATTACGCAGTCCTTTTCCAATAGCCCTCGTGTTGCTTTACAGTGCCGCGTTAATATACACTCACTCCAGTGGCGTAACAGAGAATGTTAGCCCCCCCCCCTGCAAAATCAGGTTTTGAGACCCAAGACGGATTTTACAAAGGATTCCAAAATCATAACATAACATAGGCCTTGAGCCCCCTATAGTCCTGCCCCCCCCTCCGTGATGCGGGGGTTGGGGGTGTACGTCACGCCACTGGCTCACTCACTCCTTTTTATAAATTTTGGGCTCTTTTAAAAACTTTTTTTTTCTACTAAATTTTTTCTCTTTTTCCTTTAATTCTTAATTTCTTAAAATTTTTATTTTTAATACAGTTTTTTTTTTCCTTTTCATTTTTATTCTTCTCGAAATTAAAGTAATTATTTAATTCCTATTAAAGTAATTATTTCTAATAGTTCTGATGAGGATGTACATCCCTGTTTTGGGATTAAAACTCCGTGATTTACGCACCATCTTTTGCCACTCTACACTTTTTTTCCCCTTCAAATTATTTACCAAAAATAAAAATTCTTTTGATTAAACACACAAACGAATGGGCATGTTTCATCATTTTATGTATATTTACTAGGAAGGGTTCCATTTTTTATGCTTACAAATGTTTTTTAATCAATTTTCCATGTAAATCCTCACAGCTATTTTTCATAGGCAACAACAACAACAAAATCAAATATTTGTGGACATTTTTAAATACAGCAATACCTTGACTTAGGCTATCCGACTTTCACGAGTCTGGAGTTATGCGATTTTCTATTCTCCTCGATTCGTCTTTTGTTTGAGTACTACACAACGTCTGGAAAAAGCTGCCTTTTTGTCTTCCATTGCTGAAACTCAGAAGAATAACCCAGAATAACTCAGAAGAAACCCAGAGCCTGATGAAATTGGTAATGTGATTGAAGAAGTTGTCGATCTTACCAAGCAAAAAAATTTAGAAGTGGGTGGTACGACGTTCAAGAACTGCTGGATTCCCACAATCAGGAGCTGACAATGGATGAGCTCATAGAAATGCATGAGCAAGACATTGAAGAACTTGAGTCTTTAGACCCAATTCAATCCGAAGATCGAATGACGGTTGGGAATTCGACAGAAGGCCTTAGTTTTAGTATTTTTATCTTAGTTTAGTGGCCTTTCCACCCTATTGCTGAAACTCAGAAGAATAACCCAGAATAACTCAGAAGAAACCCAGAGCCTGATGAAATTGGTAATGTGATTGAAGAAGTTGTCGATCTTGCCAAGCAATCAAATTTAGAAGTGGGTGGTGACGACGTTCAGAAAGCTGGATTCCCACAATCAGGAGCTGACAATTGATGAGCTCATAGAAATGCATGAGCAAGACATTGAAGGACTTGAGTCTTTAGACCCAGTTCAATCAGAAGATCGAATGACGATTGGGAATTTGACAGAAGGCCTCAGTTTTAGTATTTTTATCTCAGTTTAGTATAGAGCGTATTTTTTCAACAAAACAAGGAATAAAAAATTATTAGCATGCCACAAGGAAATTTCGCGGGAGAAAAAAAAATCTTTGAACCGGCAGACTACTTACATTTTATGAAACCTTCTACATTAGAATAACTTCGGCTTGCGATTTGTATTTGTTTTATCTAAGATTTTATTAAACGGTTTTTTTCAAAATTATTATTTTCTTTTGTCTCCTGGCCCAACTAAAATAATTTAAAAGTACACTCATGGACAAAAAAATTAGCGCACCAAGAAATAATTGCGGGATTGTAACGAAACTTGGCATGAAGGTACATGTCGGGGAGATATGCAAATGATTAGATATGCAGCGTGATTGCGCATTACGTATAGCCGGTAAAGGGCGTTTTACCTCGTTCTCCGTGGAGTACAAAACAGGTAACCAAAGCTTGTTTGAGAATCGTTTACAAAGGAAGAACTGAGGTAATGCCATTACGCCGTTTTCGAAGACAATATGAGCAGCTATCGCAGTTTCAGAGGGGGAGAATCATCGGCATGATGGAAGCTGGGTGGTCAGCTAGGCGAGTAGCTCGTCAATTAGGCCACTCTGATTGTGTTGTGAGGAGGTGTTGGGACCAGTGGATCCGAGAGATGTCATTTGCACGAAGACCAGGCTCAGGATGCTCTCGACAGACCAGTTGTCGAGAAGACCGCTACATCGTAAGAAATGCACGCGTACAGCCAGCTGCTTCATCGGCCGCCATCCAGGCACAGGTAGCACCTTCACTAGGGGCCCCTGTGTCTTCTCGAGCCATACGAAGGCGTCTGGCTGAAGGACATTTGGGATTACGTGTGCTGCCCTTGACGCCCACCCATCGACGCCTCCGTTTGGAGTGGTGCCGCGCACGAGGAAACTGGACTGCAGCAGAATGGAACCAGGTCGTCTTTAGCGACGAAAACCAGATTCAATCTTAGCAGTGGTAACAATCGTGTTCGTGTGTGGAGAACCCGTGGTGAATGCCTCAATCCTGACTTCGCTTTACAGCGACACACCACTCCCACAGCTGGTGTGATGGTATGGGGTGCCATTGCTTACAATATACGGTCACCCATAGTATTGATCCGTGGCAGCATGACAGCCCAGCGGTATGTCCATGACATCCTGCAACCACATGTGTTGCCACTCTTGCAACGGCTCCCAGGAGCCATTTTCCAACAAGACAATACTCGGCCTCACACGGTAACGGTGTCACAAGATTGTCCCCGCACTGCTACTATCCTTCTTTGGCCTGCCCGATGCCCAGATTTGTCTCCAACCGAGCATATCTGGGATCTTTTTCTTTGATTTTCTAATGATTTACTTACATCAAAGTAGTCATTACGTATGTAAAATTTCGTTTTATTTTGACGACTCCTTCTTGGTGCGCTAATTTTTTGTCCATGAGCGTATGTGCGAAATTGTTCCCCGACTTTCACGAATTCGACTAACGCGGTTATCGTTCTGTCCCGCCTATCGCGTAAGTTGGTGGTAATACTGTATATGTTACCATTAAAGTATGAAATACTTTATTTCATAAAATAACTAGGTATTTCATGAAATAACTGGACAAGTCAGTTAAAGTGTACAAAATTATTGAATTCTATGATTTAACTAGGTATTCTATAGAATAACGATTAGTTGATCGTTAAAATATGAAATATGGAACTCGAAAGTTCTTTGAACCGGTTCTAGCTGCTTTAGGAAGGATTTTTCCGATTAGGAACTAGAAATGGCCGAAAAAAAAACAATTGTACTCTAAATATCAGTTCAGTATATGTTAGCGAGAATTAATTACCATTGAAGAAGTTCCAAATATTGACGCAACGCTTCGATGTGTCGCAACAGCTAAAAGCTGCGGAACTGGACAAGAATTTAAAAAGTGCTCGTGTAAAAAAAAAATGTGTAATAGTAAAAAGTGTGCTTGTTTCAAAAATAATAAGCAATTTTCAATCCAAAGTGTCATCACAGAAATCCTTGCTCTAATAAATAATGAAAAGTAAATATATATATATATAAAAAAAGCATCTCTCTTAAAATTTAAATTAATTTTCTATTACATTTTTATTTTAAAAAGTTTACAGAATGTTTTTATGAAGCAACAGTGTTACAGCATGTGTTTTTGTTGATAATATGTACATATAATCTATTTTTGCAACATATTTTTCCCCTTTCTGTTTAACTAATGTTAGCAATATGAGCAATATATAATAAATTATATCACATCTGCTTAACCTTATTATTAATCAATTATTCATCCACAAAAGGGATAAAATGTATTTTTCGAGAGGTATTAGCTATTTATGATCAATTAATTTATAAAAATAACTTTGAAGTTATTTATTTTTCACTTTAACGGTGTATTATTAGTTGTTTCATAGAATACCTAGTTATTTCATAGATTAACTAGGTAAAAAGTACGATATTTTTCATCTATAATATACTTTAACTGACATGTCTAACTATTTCATGAAATACCTAGTTATTCTATGAAATAACTGAATTATACACTTTAACAGTAACATATAAAAAACAATGGAATGTGCCCGTAAATGATTTTTTTTAACATTGGAGCTGAAAATTTTATAATGTTTTAAAATTTGTGGCAATCCGGTAAAAATATTTTGACACACTAGTTTTCTCATCCACTGTCTTACACACATCCTAATTTCTTAGCAAGAAAAAAAAGAATATATTTATTCTATTAACCAAGGAGTTCATTGAGAATGAAAAGAATTGGGGAGACCTAATTTCTTCTTTATTCTAGTCCTAGAGATAATTAGCGGAGTTATTATTTTTTTCAATCTATAAACATACACGAAGTTGTAGTTATACCATCTCTCTCACCTATTATTATATCTTAGTTATTCATATCCACAGCTGGACATTTTATAATGACCATAATTAAATTTGAAAATTATTTTAAAAAGTCAACGCCTTATGTCTGACACCATTAACATTTCACTATACAGAATCGCATTTAATTCGCTTCAACAGTCTACCTTTTTTTATTTTCAAAACAGTAAGAAAGATTATTCATTAAATTTTCTGAGATATTTTCAACAGTAATAAACAATAAAACTTAAAACCACACAACGCCACTATCAAATTTAAAACGAAGCACCACTGAAACCTCTAATTAGTTCTACTCCAAAAATCAAATTTAAACTGACACACAATTTCGTTTCAACACAACTTTTGTTAACAGAAACTGAAATAAAGAAAAGAAAAAAAGAATCAGGAAAATTCGTTCGATTCTTTAGCCGCCTAAATTTGGAACAACTTCTTTAAGAACTCAAATATTAGACGTTTTTAAGTCTTCAGCAAAGGAGAAAAAGAAAAAACGAGGACAAATTAGAATGACATCTGTCAAAATGTGCAAACATACTGAATTGTAAAATTGGTAATGCTTTTTGGATTATAACTCTGCCCCTAATATGCAGTTCTAAGTCTTTTAGCCATTGTGTTTAAAATGATAGATGGTTTGAGAGAGAGGATAAAGATATATAAAGATGTAGATAAAGAGGATAAAGATATGTTTATAGAGACTCCAAAGTTGAGAAAAGAGTTTTTACGGAAGGTATAATGCGCTTTATGGGGGAAAAAATGAGAGAATATGTATATTTAGCTCTTCATTCAATTCTCGATGATGACAGTTGTTGCAGTAATGTAGTTATAAATTTCATATATTGTTTGATATGAGTAATTGATTCTAGTCGAGTGAAAAAATTACTTCGACAAAGAATTTCAACTATTGTTAAAGAAATATACTTTTAATCTTATAAAAACCGGTAAAAATTTAAGATTTTAAGGTATTCGACTACTTGCAACAACTTTTTTTTTAAATGGAGATATAGGTTTTTGTTGTTGTTGTTTTTAGATTTGTTTAGTGCATTTTAAGAAAAAATAAACTAAAATTAAGAAGAGAAAAATAAATTATTATTACTAAAATGGGTAAAAATTTACAAAAACTTACATAAACGCGGCCCATTCTGTACCAAAAGTTTATGAACAAATTTTCAATTTTTCAATCCCGATGTATTGCTATGTTATTCATTTTTTAAATGACCTTCAGGATAAGAGATATTTCAATTTTTACAAAAACTAGAGCACTTTATCTTAGTTATTATGTGATATTGCTTAAAAAGAGTGAATTATAATACATTCTCGCTATACCCCTTGGGGTCCATTTTCGCAAACCCTTTTAATAGTGGATCTCTACTCCATGAAAGGAACATGGCTGGCAAATTTGAAGTCTAATTGTTCAAAAACGGGAATTTATTTATTTATAACACCCGTTAACTTTTCGCAACGCCCCTGTTGGCCCGATTTTCACACGTCCCATTTTTGGTGGATCTCTACTCATTGAAAGAAAGATGCTTACCAAATTTAAAATCTGTCGGCCTAATAATTTAAAAATGGGAATATTTTATGTGTAATGCCCATTAACCCTCGCAATCCCCTTTGGAGGGTTGATTTTTAAAATATAATCCATTCTTATCGGATCTCTACTCCACGAAAGGAACGTGATTGCCAAGTTTCAAGTCCATAGGGGTCTAATAGTTCCGCAGATATCGTGATGTGTGTGTGAGAGATTCTCTCTTTTCTCCTTTATAAATATATGGCTCAAAAGAATTTAAAAAAAAGAGTAGCCTGTGAAAATAAGTGATAAATCTTAATGAGATATAAACATAGTACATTAATATAATATTTTTCTGTTTGAAAAAAGTGCCAGAGAAAAAGTTTTGAAAAAGATTTAGTGTTTTTTTTTTAAAATTGCCTTTTTTGAAAATTATTATTAAGGGGAAAAAAGCTAAGATTGGAAACACTACTAACACTATTACACTAATTAAAAAAATTTAGGGAAAATTAAATGATAAAATGCATGTTTTTTTTTTTACTTTTAATCATAGAATTCTTATTAATCAAACGCAAAATATATGTTCTATTTTTATATTTATGAGGTCACATAAAAAATGAAACCATCGTAAAATTATTTCTTTTCAGCATTAAAGAAAAATATTTTATCGTTTTCATTTTTTTTTTTTAATTCGTTCTAAATCTGAAGAAGAAAATAGTTTTCCCCTAGGTGAATACATACATAAATACAACAACAAAATTGAGAACGCAAAGGCATCTATAACTTTTATAGCAATGGAACTTCGAACTACCTTTGAGAGATGAATCTAAGAACTTTTTAAGAACTTGCTTTCTTTCACAATCGATTATTTGCATCAGTTGCAACTGTTGCCTAACGATAGAAAAGAAAAAGAAAAAGCTTTTACCAGGTGGATGTTGAAGAAAAAAAAATTCAAGGTCTTTTTATACATTATGTTAATGGCCTTATTTGAATGCAGAGTTCTTTTTTATTTCTTCGGACATTTTTCTTCTTTTATTATCTCATACGTAATCGAGAACTTAGCATATATAGCTCGCCGCTATGAAAACCGTTTTCGAACGAATAGAAAGCCATTATTGCTAAGCCTAATGTAATAATAGCCTGACCCGTATGATCAAAAGTTACGGTCTTATTGTCCTTGGGGTATGGCTGACTTTTAGAATTCTAAAATGGATTTATAATAACCAAACCATTTATACAAACTTTTGAAACTATTATTTATGGTTTTCTTCGGGATGCGTTAGATTTCAGGCAGTATTTAATGTGCTATAAATATGGGCATGAGTCAGAAAAAAAAGAGGAAAACAAAAATGTTAAGAAAATGGTTTGCGATTACTAACGCTGGTTTTCTTTACTTCGCTTCACTTGATGGTTTTATAAAATAAAAAACATTTCTTAAAAAAAAAGTCTTACAATATTGTTCAGAAAAACCACTGAAAGAATACTATACCGTTTTTGAAATTGTACATAAAAAACATTAATCATACTACTAAACTATTTTATAACTGCTGTTTTTTTTTTTTTTTTTTTTGCCCAAATAACTTTTGGGTAATATATATATATATATATATTCTATTGTATGAAAAAATCCACTCATTTAACACCTTTCTTGTAATAATTTTCAGAATTCTAAAAAAAAAAAAAAAAAAAAAAAAACATTCAAGTCTAAATAAAATTTTATGTACAGTAGAACGTCGTTTATCCGAATCAATTGGGACCGGACACCGTTCGGATAACCGAAAACCGAATGCGATCCAGGCAGTATATGAAACCGGACACTATACGAATATTGAAAATCCACCCAAACGTGCTTGAAGAAAAAGCAAAATAGGGGCAAAATGTCGCAAATTTTCCTTTATTGTAAGAAAATAATCACTTATTTTCGCTGTACCATTGTACATCTTTGTTTTTTCGCTGCAAGGTCTCTGATTCTCTTGAGCAGCAGTAGTTGAGTAGGACAGCACTCTGATTGTTGTTCATATCACTCCATAGCTGTCTCTAAAGCAGAAACGCGTCAGCATTTGAGGACCCCTTGCTACTTTTGTTGTTGTTTCCCGTCACTTTTGGCCAAACGCGAAACAACCGTTGAGCACATTACACTGTTCGAAAACGTATCCGAACTTCTTTTTTTATTGAGACCATTTATAAACCCCGTGCACCACACAATGCATGACACGGGGGCTTACAACTCAAAGGAAAGATGGAAGGATTACAACTCAAACATCCATGTCTTCTCCGGACTCGAACCCAGGCCCTACGGCACCGCAGTCAGCGTCAGTAATCACTATACCGGATGGGCGGCTATCCGGACTTTGGTCTGGATATTTGAAGCTCCGGATAATAAACGTTCTACTGTACCGTAATATTCAGGCGTATAACGCGCACTTTTAACACAAAAAATAAGATCGAAATTTACGGGGGCGCGTTATACGCCGGGGAAAAAAATGAGAGCTTTAAAAAAAATAAGACGAGCACAGAAAAATATTAGACTTTTTCATACATCGAAATACTGTTCATTTAACAGAAGTGATATTCCTTCTTAATTTAAAAGGTTGTAGAGTTCTCCATGAGGTTTGGTGGTCAAGGGATATGATTCTCGCTTCGGGGGTGTAAGGTCCTGGATTCAAATCCCGGCCGAACCCTAGTATTTTATGTTTAAAGCCCAGCGGCCGAGAGATAGCGCATCGGGCTTCCACACCACAGGTTCGTGGTTCTTTTCTCGGGCTGGGCAAGGTCAACACAGCTTTTCATCTCTTCAGTGGGTCGATAAATCAGAACCAAGCTTGCTTGGGGACTAAACACTGGGGGTTTCGCTTCGGGCTGACAACCTGATCGGCACATCTGCTCATGCACCCAGCGCCCAATGTTCACGTATACTGAGATGGGCACAGTACCTTAGCCCTTATGGGCTGTTGCGACACTGAGTTTAGTTCTCCATACCTTGAATAGATGACTTAAAAACGTAAGAACATTTCAAGTTTCTTTATAAGAAAGGGGGTGTACGTTATACGGCAAATATACCTAAAAATTAAGAATTGTGCAGCTTGAAAATATCGGTGTTGAAGTTATACGGCGAATTTTACGATACTTTTTAGTGAAGATTTATAAAAACGTACTGTAACTTGCTTAGACCAATGTACAAATAGATCTCTTTCTCTCTCTTTCTGATACGGAATAAATATTCACTAAGCGAAACGAATTACAGTAAATAGAAAATAAAAGTAAAAAGTATAAAGCACAATAAATCAATAAATATCAAATGCTCTGGGTCTCCTGGAATCCTACCCCACGGTGATGCGGGGTTTATGGGGTGTACATCACGCCACTGACTAGAATCCACGAGTTTGCGATCATGAATGTATAGCTACAGCCAGTGGCATAACTTACATCCCCGCATTGTGTGGGGGGCAGGGACTAGGGGCCCAAAGCTTGACTGATGCAAAGTACATATTTGGGCTTGGGGCTCAAAATCTGATTTTGCAAGGGTGCCTTAATGTTCTCCGTTGCGCCACTGGCTACAGCGGTCCCGTATATCCATACAATATACTTTTTCTTTCTTTCTTTTTTTTTTGGAGAGGGGCATTTCTGTTAAACAAAGTTCCTCCAAATTCCCTATTTTCTCGAAAATAAAAACAATGCACCATTTTTTTAATATTCATTTTGATCTGTACCAAAATATCTAGTCACAAAATATAATACCAAAAGATGTACATCTTATATAAAAACATTAATTTTTAAAATAAAAAAAAATATTTAAATACAATTTACACAAACAAAAAAAACCCCCAAAAAACCTCTGTTTTTCATTTTTTTTTTCACGTACTTAAATTGCAACTAAGCTGTTTCTTTCAATTTCCAGGCTTCACCATTATTTTACTTATTTTCGGTTCATTTAACAAGCTAAATAGTGACCTTTTTTCCTTCTATTGTTTGTACTCTTTTCTGTGAGTCACCGTTCTTTGTACACATTTTGTTGCTAAAAGATGGTTAAATCGCATGTTATTTGTGTGTTTTTTGTCTTGAATTGCACGGATACTGTTAAGTAGGGGTCACCAGTGTTTAATTGTGGAAATTAAACTGATGGAAGGTCATTGATCCCTTGTAAATACTGCGGTTGTATCGACATTTTCGTAATAATTTATTTTTGTTTTGTTTTTGATTACGATCGAACTTTAGATTTTCCTTAGTATTTAAGAAATTTATTTCTAGAAGGAAAGTTTGGAAATATGGTTGCTATAATTTTATAGAGCCACGGATAGAAAATTATACATCAGAAATTTCTAGAAAAAGGTTTTTAACCTTTTTTTGTTTTATGGATTCTTTCATCAGACAAAGATAAGGAAGGGTAGATAAAAACAACGGAACATCTTTTGAAAGGATTTTTTTTTTCGTACGAACACTTTCCATTATATCAGCGTTTCTCAAACTGTGGGGCGCTCACCTGCAATAATACTGGGCAGATTTTAATTACAGTTAGTTTGTACATAGGTTATATATTACAAAATAAACAAACAAACAACAACCAAAGACCCAAAACAATCATGGTGCACAGTGGCGTTACGGAGAATATTAGGGCCCCCCTGCAAAGTCAGGTCTTGGCCCCAAGACAGATCTTACAAAGGGTGTACTTGGTGTAAATCAGGCCTTGGGCTCCCTAGAATCCTGCCCCCTTCCGCAATGAGGGGGTGTATGTTACGCCACTGATGGTGCACGTATCTGAAGATCTGATTGTTCAATCCACCTGGCGAACATCTTTTCTTCTTAGGGCCACTTGCACTCCTGAAAAGGGAAATATAAGAATAATACATATGTTAACACTGCATACATACTATAATTATGGAAAGCATGCAAAGCCTTAAAAAAAAGATAAAACCCGAAACTCGATTTAAAACTTATGGAAAGCTTTAAATCGAGTCTATAGATAATGAGGTCCTTTCCAGCTTGTAAATAATGTTGCTTTAACATAATCATTCATACTTCCAGTAAGTAAAAAGTATTAAAAAAATTTGATGCTTTTAAACTCTAAGAAGTTCTGTTTCTCGTGAGATAATGCTAGTATCAAATACTGCTCATGAGTTAAAAATTAATAAATTTCCCATCTCTTGTACTTTAGTAAAATTGATATTTAATGAATGATAATACGAAATAGTTACGCATTACCCTTTTCTTGCAACTTATCAAAATTGATGAAAGAAATACATTGAAATATGCTAATATAGATATGCATAAAAAATGTACTCTTAAAAAATGTTATAAATTGAAAAAGAAAAAAAGATAGAATAAATTCTTTAGAAAATGCTTCCATTTTTATTTAATTTCTTTTATTCAAAGAAATTTTCTTCATTTTACTTAATCTTCTCCAAACATTCGCATTGATTATTAAAATAATTAAAAATAAATGTTGGAATATCTGAGTTTTTAAACTGATTTTCCTTCCTGTTTCAATTCAAATCCATTAAAGTTGTTTATTCCGATAAACTTTTAAGATTTTTAAAATCTCATTGTTCACCTACGGATCAACGTAGGCCAATTTTTATGACTGCTAGACAGCTTCTTCGAGAAGCAACTAATAATTTAGAAGGTTTCTTCCCACAGACCTTGAATTTCACAATTCCATTTATGGTAAGCATGAATTAAATGACCGATTAAAAATGAACAATAATAAAACCCGAGACACAAGCAATCTAAACTTTTTTACATATTTGAAAAACATACATCTTATAATAATTTAAAGCTACGTAAACAATATTTATTGAAACCAATACAGTAAGAACATGTACCAATAAATAAAAATCTCAGTTTTACTTACTAAAAAAAGGCCCGTTGCTGAAAATCAGCTTACCATCTATGTTAATAAGAATATATAGTCTATTTTCTCTTACTACTCTTATCTTTTCACTCCGAAACAATATATTTTTATTATATTAAATGTGCTTCATATTTCATTTCTAGATCCTTGATGCTGAACCGGTTATTATTTTTACATATTGACTACTATCGAAACCATGAATTTGAAAAATCTTATAAGCGGATAATTTTTTGATATTTAGCATCACATGAATTAGAATATACATATAAAGTTGTTTTAATAGTATTATTACAAGAAAAAGTTATTGAAACTCAATTTTTTGGCAAAAAATGAAAGAAAAATAACGCACACACACAATTATATTCATATCTTCTATTATAATAATGTTTCCCCTATTTATAGCTAAGACTACTATACAGAGCCTGTGTGTGTGAACCAGGATTTTTGAAATATATAATTTAGGTGTGGATTTTTTTTTAATTCATATTTTAATTTAGCAAAGTAAAGAAATTTTAACAAAAAAAAGACACCCGTTATTGTTTCAATTGAAATTATTCTTATTATTTTCAATGAAAGTATGAATGTTTCAAAAATCCTAGTTCAACCTCTGTGTAGGAGTTATAGCTATATATAAGCAAAATATTATTCTTAAAAAAGGATTTTTTTCGTGAAAGGATAATGTTGTCAAGACACTATGTCTTCTTCATTTTTTGCCAAAAAATTGCACTTAAATAACTTTTCCTGTAATAATCTCGCTAAAACAAAATTTTATATGAATATTCTCTGATTCAACTGACGCTAAATATCAAAAAATATTCATTTATACTTTTTTTTTAAATCACGGGTCCGAATGAAGACAATCACCTTAAAATAAGAAAACGTTTTAATCAATGTTTTAAATTATTTAAGAATTTTAAGCTATCCGACTACTTACCCGACAACTTTTTTTTTAAGAAAATGGAGATATGCGGATTTTTTTTGTTATTCTTAGATTTGCTTAGAGCATTTTAAGGAAAATATGCTAAAATTAAGAAGAGAAAAAGAAGATTATTATTATTAAAATGGGAAAAAATTGGGGTAAAAATTTTATATATACAAAAAATAACATAAACACGGCCTATTCTGTACCAAAAGATTATGAACAAATTTTCAATTCTGATGTTTTGCTATGTTATTCATTTTTGAAATGACCTTCAGGATAAGAGATATTTTAATTTTTACAAAAACTAGAGCATTATATGAAATTGCTTAAAAAACAGTGATTATATTCACATAAGAGACTGCAAATTTTCTAATAAAACAGTGATCGATAAATCTGAAGGTTAAAATACTTCTACTATTATGCAGAACATACACAAAAAATTTCAGTTAATTATTTTCAAAACGTTTTTAGCAATCGCTGGCCCCGTTTGAGCATTAAAAAAAAAACTCATTTAGAGTAAAACGCGTTTTTAAAGTATGACGTCTTGCTTAAAGTAATGGCATCTGCTTTTACTAAAACACTTGTAGTTTTTGTTCTATTGAATGAAAAATAATAAACTTAGTATTTTTATAAAGCTAATAAGATGGCCTACAAAATAAAATAATAAAAGAAATTTGTCAATTTTCGGCAAAATTCACAATTTTAGGGTAGTCAGATACCTTAAGTGGAACGGATATATGCATTATACCCCCCCCCCTGTTTTTTTTAACCATTAATAAGTACGTCTTTCTGTAGGAAAAAAATTACTTCAAATCCAATTTTTTAAGTTTGATACAAACATTATTAATGGACTACAAATGTAAAAATAACTTCGCGATCAATGATCTTTTCTACCCTTCTCATTTCCCGTATCCAGTGCCATTTAGGTTACGATTTTTTACCTGTCGTTGAGAGAAATTTGATTCACTTTATTACGAATACATTTCAAAGTCACAAAAAAAAAGGCTTTGGAACACAATTTATTTTTAACAACGTACGCCACATAAAAGCAACTCCACGAATTTCATCTCCAAAGTATGTGCTCTAAGTTCCGTAGGTCCATTTACAAAATAACTTTTCAGATCTAAATGGCTTCTTTTATATATATATATATATATATATATATAGGCAAGGGTTAAGCAACCAGCATCAAAACTCTAATCGTCTCTGCCATCTCTCTTTCAGTGACAGATCTGCCCTTTTTTTTTTTCAAAAACTCATCTCGATCTGCTTTTCTTCTGTGTCAAATCGAATTCTATTGTGTTGCTTTTGCCCTGACCCTGGCACAAACAGAGTGTTGCCACACGAGGGCAAGTAATAAACACACAAAAATTATATATAAAAAACGAAAAGAAAGGAAAAAAAGGTAGAAAGAAAAACCGTAGGAGGCTTTTCCAACGCAGAAGAGGTTCTTAAATAACAAGTTTGTTAAATTGAGAGTAGATCGGGGCAGTAAAAGCTGTATTTTCACGCATGTGCGTAAATTTGATGAAGGAATTGAGAAAAACTACAATTAAAATATGAAGCTTGTATATATTTTTTCCAGTCTAATTTCTTAAACTTTTTTTCCCCACACCGTAGCAAAACAAAGAAGCTTTCCGTTTTTGGATTGTTGTAATTTCTCTTGGGGGCTACTTGCTAAAAAAAAATCCTTTATAAAAAGGGGTGGGCAAAGAGCTTTTTCGCGACCCGCTAAGACGGTAGAAAAACCGAATAGACAGAAAATGTTCTATATATTTAGATCAACATACAATGCTGGCCACACAAATTGCAACACCAAAAAAGACCCCAACGAAAGATTGCAAAGAAAGAAATCTCCAACAACTTTGTAAAATTTTATGAAAAATTAAGAAATTATCGAAATTAGTGTTTGGCATGTAATTCCCGCAAATATTTATATTTTTTAGGCACATAATTTTACTAGTAATAAAAATGTTTTTTGGTTTTGGCAACATTATTTTAATTTCAAGAAAATATTTTTTTGTGTGCATAGAATTATATGAGACGAGAAAAGAAGTACAAGTATATGAAACAGAATATGAATTCCAATTTACAATATTTTTTTATTTAATGACATTTTTTGTTAAATAAAATGTATTTTTTAATTCTTAAATCCGATTACAGCACCTTTAATCATGCTTTATATTCAGACCAAAATTCACAACTATATGCTTAGCTATCGATATTTTGTTAAGGTATCCGACTACATTCGGAACCGTGATTTTGAAAAAGCGTATGAATGCAGTGGCGCACACAAGGGGGCTGTCCAAGGGTCCATGTTAGGACAGTTTTTTCAAATATTAATTCATTAATTCTATTTAATGAATAAATAGTAAAAAAAACAATAATAATAGTCCAACATCATATATAAAAAGAAAAATCGCTCGTGTTCCTGTAGCGCTATAGATAGCGCGCTGGACCTCTAATCCAAAGGTCGTGGGTTTGAATCCCAAATAGAATGGCCTAATTTTTGAGAATGTGATTTCTTTTTACCATACTATTTTATTGAAATAATTAAATTTAATTAATGAATAAATAATAACAAACAAACAAAAAATAGTCCAACACCATATATAGAAAGGAAAAATAGAAAATTGCAAGGAAAATCGCTTTCTATTTCGCACTTAATATTGTGATTTTGTCATATGTATATACATATTTGTATTAATTGTAATTATAATAAAAAGTAACTAAAATAAAAATTTTCTTTGTTAACCTAAGTAGGAATTGACTTTAATTTTTTTTTTATATTACTTTTTTATTTTTAATGCTCTTATTTTTATACGGGGCGTATAACGCACACTCGTAAATTTCTCTTATATTTTGTATTAAAAGTGTGCGTTATACGCCCGATTTTATGGTACTTAATTTTAATCTGAGCATGCTCAGTTGGAGCAGCCATTCCTCTCTCGACCTACCTCTCCTAAATCCGGGCCCGGTTCATAGGTCATAAAGAAAAAATAGGAGGGGCTCAGTTTCTTGTCACGCTCGCCCTGAATCATTTGGAGGGCCATCATTTTTCGCCCTCCCCTCCCTATTTCTTTCTTCTAGAAGGCAGAGGAACATTATCAGCAATGGAAGCCTTACAACACGCATTGCACGCAGCCATAGAATGGAGACTGATGAGATATTCTTTTAAGATTCATTGTTTCGTTTTCGTGCTTTGCATTTCGTTCCGAGGCGTAAAAAAATCAATCATAAAAGTTGGTTGCTTCTCTTCTCTTGGTGGCCCCGTAGAATGCTTCTTTTTCCGGTCAACCGCGTGTGGCTTGTACTAGAGCGCTGTATTCAAATTAGGTTGGTAGCAAACGCCAATCAGGGTCCTTTGTTCCTTCATGTTCTATGAAGATGAATGTTTGAAAAACATTCACGACTGATAATTAATTCTGCGTTGGCAACAGAAAAGATCTGTGGGGAGGAATGGGAAAAAAGTATAAAAGCTTCTTTGCTGTGCGAAAAGGTTTTTGCATTTTAATAATGGGCGATTATTTTACAAGCTGTGTGAAAGAACAACGAACTCCAAAGAAGAATAGAACCAAAGTTCCATCACACTGCTGCTGTCAACATTACTGAATTTTTAAAATCGTAATGCGGAGGGGTTTTTTTGCTGTTTGGTGACCTCTGGCGGCCTGATGAAAATAAGGTCGAGTATTGAATGGTTTCAGTTATAAATTTAGACTTAATAATATGGTTCTTAAAAATTGGTTATTTGGTTTTATAGGTAACTGTTTTTATACATGTATATGATGGGTTTTAGGGTGAGGCTATTGTACTCTCTACATGTAAATAACATTATAAGTGAATCTAAAAAAAAATTAAGAATCTAAGAATTGTACAAATGGTGTCTTTACAATTAACCTTTAACTTCAAGAACAATTATACATGGATAATAATTACTTGAATTTCACTTCATTTAATTTATTTGATAAAAAAAAAGTTTACGCATGCGCTGAACTGAGTATACCTTCCAACAATGATATACAGTTAACTCTCGATAATTCGAAGTTGGAGAGACCTATGAAAACTTCGTATTATCAAGAGTTCGAATCATCAAGAGGGTAGGAAAAAATTCCTAAAATACGCGAAGAGAAATTTTTTTCTTACACATTAAAGTTTGAAACTATGTAATAAAACAACAATTGTACTTATGTATAAAATTGTTTTAGAGTATTTAAAAAAGTACATATTATACAGAAGTTAAAAGCCCTGTATTAAAAGAATAGATTTATATATTAAAAACGATTATTAAAAGAGTACATACATACTGTACATAATTAACCTTTTTTGACGAAAAAATCCTAGTTTTAAAAATCTGTTTAATCTGTTATCGGCTCCCTCAAACACTGTCCCCAACACTATTGATTCTTTAAAGTAGTGTCCAGTCCGTCCCATGCCCTATTTGGTGCCTCATGCCATATAAGTCACACAGATGAGTCATAAATCGTCATGTAGCAAAATGCACAATCCTATGCATCTTTTCTTCATGATAGTGGACCATTCTTTCTGAACACATGTATAGTAAGGCTACGAGTTAAACTTTCGTAAATCTTTTTGCTTGAGGAACCGGGAAACACAAAGAAGGGATGGCAGACAGGTGGTCAACAAAGGGACTACGTTACAGGGGAGACATTCAAAGACAATACAACACAAAACATGTAAACTCCAACCTGTTTGCTACAGGACTCTACATGATAGTGAGTGTTCGAATTATCGATAGTTTTATAAGATAATTATCGGGTGTTGTAATCTGGCCAGTCACAGATTTTACTTCGAAATACTGAGTGTATCTCAAAACGTATAGTTATGTTCGAAATATCAAGAGTTTTTCTAGAGGCTGAGCATATACTTCGAATTAGCGAGAGGTTCGTATTATCGAAGGTTTGAATTAGCGAGAGTAGACTGTATATTAAACAGTAGAGGAGTGCAGTGCCGGCTTATCCATTGGGCGCTTGGGGTGGGCTTCCAGGGGCCCGGAAAGGCACAAAAGGGCTCGAATAAGCCGGACTTAACCAGGTTTTCTGGTAATAAATTTCGATCCGCCTGTGCGATGGGGTCCGTAGATCTTCTGCGCCCAGGGCCCGAAATGAACTTAAATCGGCATTGATGAGTAGTCTTTAAACTGTTTTCCATGGGACCCAGGGGTTCCACAAGGCATACCCAGGGGTTCCATGAGTTACAATAAAAATTCAAAAAGAAAATTATAAATATGTATGCGAAATGGACTCATGTTCTCTATGAAGTTTGTATATCCACATGTATCCAAAACTCAGCCCAGTCATTAAAACTGAAAATTTTATTTATACAGAATATATCTTTATTTTGAAATACTTTTTAAACTTTTATTTTTATAATAAAAGAACATAAAAAAAACATGTGATCATTTTGGTCTAGTGGTATGTTACGTGCTTACGAATCAGAAGGTCACGAGTTCTATCCTCCTCATATGCTTTGCGCTGAGACGGGGAAGGACTCTGGAATCGGTCGCAATCGTGACTCGAGCTCCAAGTAATATTTTTTTTTTTGTTATTAAATTTGAATACAATTTTATCCAGGGGAATAATTTGCATTTCTTCAAAAACTAACAACTACGGGAGATATTTCTATTTCTGTGTCTCTCAATACAAGAACAACTCTTGTGAAAATTTCATAATGTTGTTAATTTAAACTTCAAGTTTCGTGAAAGAGATTCTGTACCAATAATACTATAAGTGCTTTATTCTAGAATTTTATGTTTACATTAATAAAACTAGGTTTGATTGTGGTAGCTCTTGCATACAAAAGTCATTTCAATATTCTTTTTATTAACCTTAAAGCTTGTCATAAAATACGGAATATGCTTTCGTCATTTCTGTCGAGGATTTTTTTTCATTGAAAACAATTATAAAATCCACGTGCACCACAAAGTATCACACGGGGTTCACAGAAGTAAGTATTAATCATATATTACAAAGGGAAGCAGAAAAAAAAAAATTTAACATACTAACAACAAATTCACAAAACTTTTCAAAATCACTTCTGGTGGAAAGAAGTTGGTGAAAATTCGGAGGCCACTTTATATTAGGGGGTCCAGCACGTCCATAGGAGCCCATATTAAATTACGTAAATTTATTTGCCTTTTTCTCAGAAACTACTTACTTCTCATGGATAAAATTTTTACGGGAGGTTATGTGTACTATCAATAAAATAACGAAAGTTTTTTTTGTTTTGTTTAAAATTAAAATAATTATGATTTTTTCAAAAAAATGTCCAATCCCCCCCCCCCGATATTTAATTTAAAAAAGCCTTATCTAAAATTATTTGCTAGATATACCTAATTCCCTCCATTAAAATGTGTAAACATGTTAAAAGTATGCGCACTGAAAATTTGAGGACGATATAATAAGTAGTTTTTGAGAAAAAGGTACATAAAGAAGAAAATATTATATTTTGAGGAAACAGGCTTTAAATAAAAATTCGTAATTTTCTAGCATTTACTTTTTTTTAGTACTTTCCAGAAGCATATGAAGCATTTTCTTTACCCTCTGCGCCTACAAAAGGCTCTTCTAATTTTTTTCTCTTTATTTTTAACAATTTAGCCTTTTTGGGGGGGGGGGGATCTCCAGATGCTTTCGTTCGGCTACACGAATCCTACGTGCATCTAATTTTTTGAAGCATGGCACACAGTTAGAGCTTGGTTCAATATTACAATGCTTTAAGATAGTTAATTTTGCTACATGACTCGTATTAAACTGCAGAATAGCCATATTTACACCAATTTTAGCGTTTTTGATTCCACAAATGTAGATTTTGGAATCACTGCCATATGGTGTTATTAACTGACTCATTTGAACAAAAGAAGTGTACCCATACACTTTTGGATGTTCCCAATACTCTCTAATTTTTCCACTTGAACATTATACGGATATGTGCTCTTTAGAAATTTATGCAAGGAAAACAAAGGTGCTATTAGCAGAACTCACTTGATGCGCCTCAAGGAGAATAAATTCTTTAAAAAAAATAAATAAAAATACTTCTAATTATCGCATTTCCTCATATCATATATACTTTTAAACAGAAATATTTGAACTCTTAGAAAATACAAAAAAGTGAAATTCGATAATTTTTCGAAAATTCATTTAAGTCCCTTGAAAAAATCTTTCTCTCTCTGACAAACTTAGAACTCAGAAGGAGCACATATTCTACATTTTCCTCGCCACTGATGTTACAATCACAGGAAGATGACGAAACTAAATTAAATTTGTTCAAGTAGCTTTTAAAGTTGCCATGACCAGTGAGAAATTGGGCTGTTTTGTAATTAGTATAAAAATGATGGCAGTACAGTCTCTTATAAATAGTTGGAAATAATCTCTTTGTTAAGCTCCCTTTTTTTGAAATGAGATAGTCTTGGTTCAAAGACTTCACCATTCTTTCTAAGTGTATCTCTTATCCAAAACCACGATGACTCTGGAATCTATTTATGCAAATAAGTATACTCTGCTGGTAATGCTTTTAATTGATGTCTTCCCATGGCGGTATTTTTACCCAATGAATTGGATTTTTGTGTTGCTTTAGAGCTAATTGTAATATTTTCACTGATTCTTAGCAAGCTTTGTTAATGGAAAATAATTCATTATGCAGAAATTACACTCTTAAGTTAGTCAAATATTTACAGGTATTTTTTTCACTAAAAAATTATGAAGGAATATAGAAAGTGAAACAGTTTTTCAGTAGACATAATCAGGGGTGGCCTAATACTTTTTGAGGCCTTAAGCCCAGAGACACATTAAGATTTTTTGAGGCCCTGGGCCCAGAGACCATTAAGATTTTTTGAGGCCACGGGCCCCTATGCAAAAATAGCCCTTCCTGTGATCTTTAAAAGTATACAGCATGCTTTATCAAACACTCGTATAAATGGTAATTTGACACAAATAAATGTCCACGATTCACAATCTCAAAAACCTAGGCACAAACCGGCTCGAGCGATGGTCGCATTTTGACTACATGAGTTGAAAGATTTTTTATAGTATTAGGGTTAGACTTATATAATATAGACATGGACAACGGTCATCACATAATATATAGTCTTAGCACTTTTGTCAGCTGACATGCAGTTTGAAATTCCCAGTTTTTTAGACGGGGACGTTATGTACGGAATAATATTTGACCATAAAGATTATCCGGATCATGATTTTGTTCAAGAACGAGAAACGAGGCCCCACCAAGTGCGAGGTCCTGAACCCGGGCCCAGTTGGCCTATGTCTAAAGATGTTCCTAGGCATAATTATTTTGTAATAATTCGCAACATACGCAAAGAGCCGTGGTTTGCCGACCCCAGACAAAAACTAACCGTTAAAAAAATCTTAAAGCATGAGAGATTCTTTTGAAAGTGTTATATAAATTCACATATTATATAATTATTTTCTTAAAAAATCTGTTTAAAGGAGGATTTAAAATTACCTTTTTTTATTCATTTATTTTCGCTATAAGACATTTTACTTCAATTTATTCACAAATCATTTAAAATAATTACTGAATAGTTAATATACTAATCAATAAAACGATTAAGTTTTTGAAAAAATTCGTGTTTTATGGTCCTATTTCTGAAACAATTTGAGGTTCATAAAATAAATTTTCTGTTGCTTTTTTTATAGCAAGTCTCATAAAAAACTGAACAATTTTTTTTCCGTATTCGATTTTTCTCCCTATTAGCATATCAATCTTGTTTATAGCTTGTCCCGTATCCGTCGATAGCTCAGTTGGCAGAGCGGTGGACTGTAGAAGTTGTATGACAGAAATCCATAGGTCTCCGGCTCGACGGAGAGTAAATTTTTTTTTCTATTTCGCGTTTTTAAAATTCATTTAAAAACTCAAACTAATAAAAATGTGTTGTTATTTCTACTGTTGGTATCAAAATATTTATATGAAATCAATAGTACAAATATAAAAGGTTCATGATAACTTTCGTTTTACTTTAGCATACTCTAGTAAAAAATATATAGATTTAAAATATATAAAGACATTTATTATTTATTTGTATTCAGAAAATAACACACACACAAAATAACTATTAAAAATTTATATTTAAAAAACTTTAAAAATAAATATTTGTAAATTATAAAATAATTAATTTAAATAATAATTTTTTAGAAATAAATTTTTTAAGAAAAGATTTTAAAAATTAATATTAAAATAGTTAAAAATTTACAAAAATTATAAATATTAAAATGTATCTTCATGGCATAAAATTAGCTAATTAATTTTTCAAAAATTCGAAAAACGATAAAGATTTTTTACAAAGTATTAAATTTTAAGAGGTTAAATACACCCTCCTGAAAAAAAATTCCTTTCTTTTATTGAAAAAAAAAAAAAAAAACTTTTTAAAATAAAAACACATTTAATTACAAGTGATTACAGAGACCATACTGTAGATTTGATTCTCAGATGTAAAAAAAAAAATCGTCCGTCGAGCCGGAGTCGAACCAGCGACCTATGGATTACAATGAATATACCCTCTACAGTCCACCGCTCTGCCAACTGAGCTATCGACGGGCAGTAACGCTTCAACAAATAAAGTTCAAACTTAAGAGGTGGGAGGAGGTGAGTGTGGGGGGAGGTGAGTGTGAGGGGGGGGAATTTGCCTAATCTTTTACAATAGATGATTTTTAACGCTTCCAACAAATCTTGCCTTTTTCAAATTGCTATGCTGAAAATAAAGAAGTACGTGAACAAGTATTTAAACAATTTTTCTCCTAGTTTTCGAATACTTGTCCCGATATTTTTTCAAAAGTCATAAAATAGGATAAAAGAATACTTAAAAATGACTTTTTTAGAGTTTCATAATATAATATCTCTTGTGAAATGTATATACGACAGATAAGTTTCATTTTCGACTTATGAAGTCAGTTATGTATATTATATACAAGTATTTTATCTTTTAATTTTTTTTCTTCTTATCACCTCTTTGAAGCTCAGCTGATGTTCTCAGAAATTTATGCTGATTTTTTTTGTTTTAAAAAAAATACTTAAGCTTTTGTACAAAGGTGAAAAAGAAAGAAACTACGCAGATTTTAAAAATTTTCAACGATATACATATAGTCCGTTTTTACGTTTGAATATTTATCTCAATTTCTAGAATGTATTTAGAAAATTATTTTTGATGTTTCGAGAATTCATTTTTAATGATTCTGAAGCTTTAACTCAACTTAGTGTAAATGTGTGTGGTGTGCTGTAAAACTTAAATTTTTAATTACATACCCTAAACAACAGTGCCGGTTTATCTATTGGGCGCTTAGGGCGAGCGCCCAGAGGCCCGGATAAGCTGGACTTAACTAGGTTTTCTGGTAATAAATTTCGATCCACCTGTGCTAAAGGGGACCCGTAGATCTTCTGCGCTCAGGGCCCGAAATTAGCTTAAATCGGCACTGCTAAAAGAGAAAGTACGAAATTGATATATTGCATATATATCAGTTTTGTACTATATCATTTATGTGCGAATGATTTTGTAAAATAATGCATTATTAATATTACATAGAAGGTTTTCACGCATTTTAGTTTACACTAATTTATAAAGAAGATTATATATATATCTACGTACAAGATTATATACGAAAAAAGGAAAAAATTTCCAGAAAAAGACTCTTTTTATAAAAAAGACAGAGAAGCAAATAACAAAGTAATAAAATTTGCTTTTTCATATTTTGCCATCATTTAACGTCGCTTAAAAAGAAAGGATATCGCCAATTCCAAGAATGTAGCCAAATGCTGTCATCGTTATTATTACTGTGTTCCAGCGTGCGCGAGAACGGTTGCCACTATTGGCTGCATATCGCGTCATTTGGCGATTACTTTTGATTTGACGTATTTGGTCGACGGTGTAATACGCAAGAACCAAAAATTCCTCTCTTATGGTACTACTCACACATCGGCGAAACAAAGAATTTTCGAAAATAAGATAAACTTATTTTAAGTCTATTTAAATCTGTTCGTAAAAATCTTCAAATACATTTTACCATCTAGAAAATCTGAAATTTCATATTATATTCATTAGAAATTAAAAAGAGTAATAATTGGAAATAATCTCTCTCTCTTCATAATCTTTAACAATATATGCCAAGAGTTTTTTAGCGGTAAAAAAAAAGTAAGAAAAAACTATTTTTATTTAATTCATTACGGTAGTAGTTGATTCGACAGTTTCATTTAAATTAATTCACGGCAATTTTTAAAAAGTTCAACAAATTAATAAAAACAATAACAAAATATAGCTAGTCTAAAAATAATTATAATTATTTAATTTTTTATCATTTAAAATTAATTAGTATTAAATGGGTACTATAAAAATTCGATTCTAATAGAAAAAAAATGTTCATTTCAGAAGTAAAAAAAAAGCAGTTATCGTTTGCAAAAAAAGAATTATTATTAGAAAAATAAAAGAGAATCAATAATATATAATAAGGAACACATGTGCATACAGTTTTATTAGTAGAAAAAATGCCATGAAAATTCCAAAAATAAATTTATTTTATCCATCAAAATGTTAAATTTTAAATCGTGTGAGTTTAGAATTATTATTAGTAAATATTTCTTCCATGAGAGATGGGGACATATTTCTTAGAAATTTGCCTCCATCATGGAATTATCTTTATTAATCAGTGCATGTTTTTCTATTTATGTAGATATCTCGGTCGTTTCTGGGCCGCCCTGCTTTATTTCGACTACGTGCAAGGGCGCACACAACTCGGAAACGGCCTCGTTCTGCAAACTGCAATCTGTCAGAGATTAGCAAAAACAAAATCTTTATTTTAAATGTGTATCGCAAGCTTCAGTGTATTAGAAAAATTAATGCGGTTTAGAGAAGCCTGTCAAAAGTTTTTTCATCAGTTACTATGTTGCGATATTAAATGAAAAAAGATTGCAGAATATTACGTGGTTGTATAAATGAAATATTCTGAGCTTTGATATCTGTCGTGAAAAAATTTAAATTGCAATGATTTTATCAAAATATAAATTTTTTCAATATGCATTGAAAAAGCAAAAAAATTTATGAAACAGAAGCATTTTTCTTTTTATAAAAATATTTTAGAGCAAAATAATATTAACGATCAGATGTTATAATAAACATCTATATCAAAATAATAACAATAATTTTAATTACAAATAAATTCCTGTAAAAAATTGCAGACTATCTAAAAGAGGGGGGGGGGAGAACAATAAACTTTTTTTTTATTAAAAAAAGAAGAAGAAAAGGAACAAGAGAATATCTGACAAAAAGGAAACAAAAAAATTCATTTGCTTCTGCTTTTCAATAGTAAAATGTTTAAACTACAAATTTAAATTTCGGATGCGGGATTTTTTTAATGCGGATTTCTACTCCAGAAAAGAAGCTTGCATGCCAAATTTCAATTCTGTAAATCTAATAGTTCAAAAACGGAAAATCGTTTTTAACTGTTACGTCTCCGTAAGCCGTACAATGCCCCCTTTGGGTGGTGGCCGCGTTAGCCAAGTGGTCTAGGCATCGGATCGTGGCTAGAATGACATGAGTTCGATTCCAGTACCACTGAAGACTCGCCGTGTAGGGAGGCGATGCACGTTAAATCTGTCGAGAGCTCAAACGTCCTCCCTTTGGTGTGGTAGTTAGGAGAGGGGGGAGCCAGCTCAGGTGTCGTCCGCGTCACTTGACCATGGTTCAAAATTACACGGACCGTCCCCAAAAGCCCTCGTGTAGCTGAACAGTGGGACGTTAATATTCACTCACTCATTCACGCCCCCTTTGGGTGTCAATTTCCGCAAATCCCGCTCGCAGTGAATCTCTATTCAGTAAAAGCAACATGTTTGTCAAATCTCAAGTCTGTAGGTCTAACAATAAAAAAGTGGCCGTGGTAGCCAAGTGGTAGAGATTCGAGCCAAGAACTACTGAAGATCCACTATGCAGAGGGATTCGATACACGTTGCATATGTCGAGGCTCAAAGGTACGCCATTGGTGCGTTGTGGAAATTAGGAGAGAGGGTGCCAGCTCAGGTGTCATCCTCGTCATTTGACCATGGTTCAAAACTGCGAGGTCCGTCGCCAAAAGCCCTTGAGTCGCTGAATAGTGCGATATTAATATTCACTCATTAATAAATAAAAAATGGGAATTTCTGTCTATAGTGGCTTCGCAATCCCCCTTAGGGGTGAACTTTCACTAAATCCGTGCTTAGTGGATATCTACACAACAAAAGTAATTTGTTTGCCATATTTCAAGTCTGTGCAGATCTCGTGAGGATTGAGGGAGTGAGTCGCTTTTCTCCTATATAAAAAGACAAATTTTTTTAAATGATAACGTTTTTAAATGCATGTAACAAAACATTAAGGAAAATTATTTATTTTAAAAATTTCTCTCTCTCGATTAATTTAACAAAAATATATTGCATTAATGCAGATGTGTTATTTTTAATGTACGTAAACTACATAAATTTGTGTCAGGTTCTGTTTGGGCTTCTACCAATCCTCTTGGGGAAAATACTCTTTTTAACTGATTTTAATTGAAAACCGCTTTCCCTAGAGAGGACTTGATTTTATGCAAATGTAAACTTTTATTAAATGCTAGTCGTTGAGTGGGCGAAATAATGGTTGAGAGTTGATCCTAAGTGAAAAACATAGTGTGAGTGACCAGTGGTCGCACTTCGTAATATTAAATCTAAGGGGAAGGAATCATAGAAAGGTGGAAGAAGTCCACTTTAAGACTGAACGACTTAGTAAGTTGGGAGCAGGAGCGTACAAGAGAATAATTAAGATAAGTACTTCTATATACAGTCGAATCTCGATAATTCAAACCTTCGATAATACGAACCTCTCGATAATTCGAAGTATATGCTCAGTCCTAGATAAACTCATGATATTTCGAACTAAAACAATACATTTGGGTACACTCAATAATTCAAGTATAATCTGTGGCGGCCGGACTACAACATGCAATAATTGGAAGTTATCTTATAAAACTCTCGACAATTTGAACATTCACTATCATGTACAACCCTGTAGCAAACAGGTTGGAGCTTACAAGTTTTGTGTTTTATTGTCTCTGCGTGTCTCCCCTGTAATGTAGCTTCTTTAATGACCATCTGTTTGCTACCCCTTCTTAGTGGTTTTCGGTTCATCAGGCGAAAATACATTTTTATTGCTTTCCTTCTTCAAGTGGACAATAGTCCAACCGCACCTGTTGTCAGCCGTCTATATCTTTCGTTTAACACGTGGCTTTGCTACACATGTGTTCAGAAAGGATGGTTGACTATTGTGAAGAAGAGATGCTTAGGATTGTGTATGAATGTATTCTTTTAATACAGGACTTTTAACTCTGTATAATATTATATTGTACAATATACACTCAAGTGCCAAAACATTATGACCACCCCTACATTTTGCAATGAACTCGCCTGGATGACGTGGAAGGCACGTGATCAGGTGGGAGTGGTATTTAACTGCAGCTGGAAAGTTTAAAGCATCATTCTTTCACTTACTTCTGTATGTGATGGGAAAGGCTGCGGATCTAAGCGACTTTAATAGAGGGCAGACTGTAATGGCTCGAAAGCTCGGAACAAGTATTTCCCAAACTGCAAGACTCGTGGTTTGTTCACGATCTACAGTTGTTAGTACTTATGCAAAGTGGATGAATGACGGTGAAACCAGCAGTAGACGACATGGAGTTGGACGTCCACACGTTATCAAAAAAAAAGGTCATCGGAGACTGTCTCCAATGGTAAAGCAAAACCGGAGCCAGACTGTGGCTCAGCTGACAGCCCAATACAATGCAAGGCCAAGTAGAATAGTGTCGGAGCACACTGTTCAGATGACACTGTTGGATATGGGGCTACGCAGCAAACGTCCCACTCGTGTGCCTTCGCTGACCAAGCGTCATCTCCAACTGCGCCTGCGCTGGGCCGGGGAACATCGCGACTGGTCCATGGATCAGTAGGAGAGAGTTGCCTGGTCAGATGAATTATGGTTTGTCATTCATCATGCCGATGGCCGTGTCAGGACACGCCGTCTTCCAGGCGAACAGTTGCTTCCTCAATGTACAGTAGGTCCTACACAGGCCGGTGGTGGCGGTATTATGCTTTGGGGGACGATGTATATGCGGTATTATGCTTTCGGACGTCTCTGGGACCCGTGGTTGTGGTAGAGCAGTCCATGAATTCTACAGGGTATCTGAACATCATTGCGGACCAGTTGCCTCCTTACATGGCCTCTGTTTTTCCAGCTGGAAATGGAATGTTCCAACAGGACAACATCCGTGTCACAAGGCTAAAATTGTGTTAGAGTGGTTCCAGGAACATGACGCTGAATTCCAGTTAATGTCCTGGCCACCTAACTCACCGGATCTCAATCCGATAGAACACATTTGGGATGTCATGGGACAGCAGCTCAGAGTTCAAAGACCACCAATTCGCAATATCTCGGATTTGTGTGACCGTTTCTTAAACATCTGGTACAATCTGTCTCCGGCCATCTACCAAGCACTTGTGGCATCCTTGCCAAGGCGGATTGAAGCTGCGTTGCTCGCCAAAGGTGGGCCAACTCGTTATTGACAGGTGGTCATAATGTTTTGGCTCTTGAATGTATATATATATATATATATATATGTGTGTGTGTGTGTGTGTGTGTATTTTTTAAAAACTACCTTAAAATAATTTTATGCATATGTACAATTGTTGTTTTATTATATAGTTTCTAATTCAAATGTTACATAGTTTCAAATTCAAATGTTACATAGTTTCAAATTTCTTTTGGGAGTTTTTCTACTCTCTTGATAATTCGAAGTTTTTCAATGGTCCCTTCAACTTCGAATTATCCAAAGTCGACTGTATTTCACAGGATTAATAATTCTTATTGCTTCTCGGGTTTAGTTACAAGAGTGCATTCTCAAAATTTTTTATAAGGGCTAAAGGCTGAATAAAAGTATTTAATTTTAAATCATGTCCGTTTCTCACTCGAATACTCTCACACCCGCGATTGACGGATCGCGACAAATTGTTTTAAAAGTACAAAAATTAATTTTGAATACACAAAAATACATTTAATATCTAAAACATCTCAAGTTAGCAGAATCTATTAAAGTACTGCCCATGTAAAGACTGTCATTTATCTTTACTGTGGAGCACATTAACCTTTGATGTGCCAATTGCTTTTCTCAAGATACACGTGACAAACCAGGTCATAGATCTAAAACCAATGGACTAAATTCATGACGGTCTCATGATAATATAAACACGTGCTCTACATTGAATTCAAAACGGACAATAAACTATATAGCACGTACTTTTTATTATATTTGTAAAACTTAGGTAAAATTTCAAATTGCATAGTTGGGTAAAGATGCTCAAGAGTTATAAAAAGAAATTTCTGCAAAAAGATTTTAAAATTAAAGGGGAAAAAAGTCTTGTTTTATACATGCCCTTTTAAATAAAGTGACAAATATTAATTTAAAAAAAAAAAATTCTGTAAAAAGCGTAATTTGGCTACAACGAAGTGCATGAACTGATTTGCTGAAAATAGATAATTGCATTTATCGTGACTATGACGTCACATGTGTTTTTGAACTTGATTGGCTAAAAACAAGTGGTTTAAAATTATCATGTGATTATGACGTCACATGAATTTAGTCCATTGTAATCTCCAAAAAGTCGTTAAATGGGAAATTATTATTGATATAGCAATAACTGTAACGTGTTATGAAACTATCCGATATCTCATTTCTTTATGACAGCGTCGCTATTCCTGTTGCAATGGGCTCAATCAACAGCTGTCCCATGATAAAGAAATCACGTATTCGCGACTTAATTCAAAACTGACATTAAATTAACTTGTACTTGTTGTTCTATTTGCAAAATTTAGAGAAAATTTCAAGTTTCATAATTGGATAAAAATGCTCACATTTAGAAAACAAGATATCAATCATTGGCATGGCCAAGTAATTTTAGCGCGTTTTTCACATGTTGTATTTTACAATAATGCAACTATGAACTTTTTACTAACAGAAAGTAGTACTGTACCACTCCTCTAAATGTACTACTATTGAGCAGAAAAGAAATAATGACACAAATCTGTATCAGCACTATAAAAAAATTAAAGCTAGCGAAATTCAGGAAAATTTGTAGGAAAATTCGGGAAAACTATGGGAAAATTTAAATATGATTCTGCTCATCTAGGGCACAAATGCGACCCAATGCCGAAAACCCGAGATCAATTGGTTGCTTATTGGCTAAGAAAAAGGTACGACAAAATATGGAAGGAAGACGAAATTTACGTCCTCATAGAGCTTTTGTTCCACTACGTGAAAAACGCGCTAAAAATCTTATTTTACTCGTATACTTTTAACCCCTCCACTGCCACCGGCGTATATATCCGACTCGCTTAACCAATGCATTGAGTGCCTTGGACGAATATATACGTCTTTCCGAAATACCGGTTGATTCAAAAATAATGTGACCGATTTCAGAGCATCATAAATTTGTATCGAATTAAGTCAGCGTTTCTCAAATTGTGCAGTGCGCCTTCCTGGGGGGGGGGGGGGGGTCACCCTACGAAGAGGCGCTTGCATATCGAAAAGTCGAAAATAAAGGATTATTTAAAAGAGTTACTAATTTACTAAAAGGAAGCAAAACAAATACATTCTAAACTATGAAAAGTAATATAATACTTTTCCTTTCACTTTAAAATATTTACTGCTTAAATGTAACGTATGCAAAATTTATTACTTATATTGATAATTTGTACAGTTAATAATCAAGGTCGTATTGTAGCTTTAACATCAAAGATTATTATTAAAGAATTCAATACGGAAGGGGGCGCGATGAAAATTCTGATTCAAAATCTGGTCGCCAATAGTGAAAGTTTGAGAAGCACCGAATTAAGTTATTTTCACGAAATTTTCAATGTGGTTTCTTTGAGCATAGTACACTAAGCGTAAGCATTTCGGCCAAGCCAAAAGGATTTTCCAACTTCCTCTTCGATTGCTTTTTGAAGCCCTTGGCGCGTTCTTACTTCACATCTGTTTAATTGCTTTTTTAAGTATCCCCATAAAGTTTGTGTAAGTTTTTAGGTAATTTTAACTTACAATTTTTTTTAAACTTAATCATTTTTCTTCAAATGTTCTGGATAGAATGAATTTGGCTTCATTATTCTTGAACTGTAATTCAAGATCGAGAACTAGGTTAACATTTCTGCTGTTGAAAAAGAGAAAAGAAAACCTATATTTATATAAATATAGATTCTTGAGTAAAAAATTCCGAACTGGCAACACTGAATAATAATAAAAACTGTAATTACATCTTACGTCTCGTCTTACATCCCTGAAACAATAAGGCAGTATAATTACACATACTCTGATTCCATAATGAGTGCATCTTTTTTGGGACCCTTCACAACATTCATAAATATTTAACTTCCACGTGATATTTTTGACATCCAAAGCAAAACAAGCGGTAGATAAGAGAGCTTGACTTCTGGGGCGGTTTAATGAGACGGCTAAAATTACGCGGAGGGACTTAACAAGATTGACACGTTTCGGACACTTCAAAGAAAAGAGCGACATGTGCAACGTCGGAGGTTGTCTGTGCAGAACTTCCATAAAAACAGACTGTGACAGACATAAAGATATCCATGCCATTTCTCACCTTGTCAGTAGAAGCTATTCCTTTTAAAAGTCAACTTCCAACGAGGTTTTCGAAGCATTACCCCCACCCCAGGCGGATTCAATAGCCTATTCAAAGGGATTCAACCTTTTATGGAAAAGAAAAATTGTAATATACAGAACGAAGACTTCGTTAAAGAGTAACTTTTTTTAATAGGCGTGGAGCGTGTCTTGTTTAAGAATGATACAATATTTGCTTTTTTAAATGGATTTGTAGAATTCGATTATTTAAAATTCGAAGTATTGGATGATTTCTAGTTTCCAGTGTTTCTAAGAGGTTATTATGTCTTTATATATAAAAATGGATGTTTGTATACATGACCTCACTTCAATATAACACCGTTCAACCGATCAGTATGAAAATTGACAAGTAAGTATATGCATTTTTTTGTGAAGAGATTTTTGTGCTATTCTCTTTGTTGCAGCTCCCCGCCAGGTGGTGCTACAATATATCAACTTCTGCACCGATCAATCAATCGCTAAGTTGCCAACATGGTCGCCAAAAATGATGCCAACTTGGCTCTATCGTCAACATTTCGTTATGTTTCTATTGAATCTCCATTTATAAGGAAAGAAACATACAATTTTAACATAAAATAAATACAACAGAAAGTAATATTAACTATTTAAAAAAATATAGATATAAATTTATTACACTATTTTAAGCATTCATTACACAACATTTGTAACAATGTGTTACTTTTGCTGAGCCGAGATCAGGTGAGGAAGGTGTTTTCAAAAATCGGCCCACAAGAGAGTTACCGGGTGTTATAAATAACAAGATATCAATCATTGGCATGGCCAAGTAATTTTAGCGCGTTTTTCACATGTTGTATTTTGCAATAATGCAACTAATGAACTTTTTACTAACAAAAAGTAGTTCTGTACTTAAAAAAAAAAATTTTTTTTAAATTAAAATTTTTTTTTAAAATTTAAAAATGATTAAATTTAAATATGATTCGGCTCATTTAGGGCACAAATGCAACCAAATGCCAAAAACCCGATGTCAATTGGTTGCTTATTGGCTGAGAAAAAGATACGACAAAATATGGAACGAAGACGAGGACGAAGACGAAATTTGCGTCCTAATAGCGCTTTTTTTATACTTCGTGAAAAACGCGCTAAAAACAAATTCCTTTTTATCGGCTATTAGATCTACAGACTTAAAATTTAAGTCTGTAGATCTAATACTGATAAAAAGGGAAAACAAGATATTAATCATTGGCATGGCCAAGTAATTTTAGCGCGTTTTTCACATGTTGTATTTTACAATAATGTAACTAATGAACTTTTTACTAACAGAAAGTAGACTATACTTAAAAAAATAATAAAATAAATATAAAATTTTTTTAAATTTTTAAAAACTATTAAATTTAAATATGATTCGGCTCATCTAGGGCACAAATGCGACCCAATGCCGAAAACCCGAGGTCAATCGGTTGCTTATTGGCTGAGAAAAAGGTACGACAAAATATGGAACGAAGACGAAATTTGCGTCCTAACAGCGCTTTTCTTACACTACGTGAAAAACGCGCTAAAAACTGTATTTGTTAAATTTTTTTTGTCAGCTGAGATATGCAAAAAACTTTTTTTTTTTTGTTTAATTTGCGATTCACATAAAATTAACTCATTAAAAACTTCTTTATCCTTCAATTTGTATTGTTTAATTTTCTAATTCACCCGTGCGAAGGACGGGTGTATCAGCTAGTATGGTATTAAATTTATTTCTCTGTTAGTATTGTTGATTACTTACTTGTCTTGTGCCTAGTATCAATATGCGCTATAGGGTGAATAAAATTTTTTTTTTTTTTTGGTCAGAATTTCAAAACCTACACCTACTCATGTGAAAAAGATATGCTCAGGTAAATAGATGGGGAAAAAAATAATAATTTTAAAATTAGTTTTTATGTTGAGTACTGCCATGAAGCTTAGGTATTTAACTTTTTGATGGCAAAAAAGCCAGTTATTTTTAACACCCTTTTATAAGCTTCACTTGTATGTAACGGAATCTTTGAACTCCATTTTTTCCCACTTGAAAAGGTCAGATTAATTCTAAATTTTGTTCACACTTGTCCAGGACCGATGACAATACAATAATTTAATAATTTTGTTCCATTGCCTGATCAGTATCATCAGGATTAACGATTTCGCATTTTCAGGTCCTGGCGATTAATTTCAGGCCCCATTTCCAGATTTGGCAATCAATTCCAGATTTGGCGACTAAAAGATTAAGTTACAAATTAGTTCGATTAACTATAAAAAAAGGTGTTTTTTAGTTTTTTTTTAAATTATAATTTATTGTTAAAGAAAAACAAGTATTTTAGTGCTTTTTAACATTTATTGCGATG
Organism: Trichonephila clavata; assembly: GCA_019973975.1. NCBI lineage: Eukaryota > Metazoa > Arthropoda > Arachnida > Araneae > Nephilidae > Trichonephila > Trichonephila clavata. Next base: position 95,827 of record BMAO01025709.1, read on the forward strand.
GGAAAACTACGAAATCGTTGCAAGAAAAAAAAATCAGGTACATTTAGCCGAGGCTTTAATGTTAAATTTTTAAGAAACCTACTGTCGAAATTGCAGTGCACGACGAAGAGGAAGAGGGAAAAAGCTTGGATTGGGGACTGACTCGAAAGTGCGGGGAGATACAACTGGGGTTATGAAATGTTGCAAAGTACATTGTACTACTCAATATTCATTTGTCAATAAGCCTCGTTTTTGGTTATTTTGCAGAAAAATAATTTTATTTTCACAGTCTAAAATCATCTAAGTCTTAGTCAAAGAAGTCTTTTTTCATTATTTTCTAAAATTTAACCCTTTTGTGGCAATACTAAATTTTGAAATTATTCTTCGAAAAAAATTATTTGTCTCTTAATTTCTATACTGTAGAGCATTTTTTCCTCATAGGTGTATAGGTTCCGATCAATAATAATCTCTTTTATCCATATAACCTTGATCCACCCAATTGCGCAATTATAATTATGTTGTGCATTTTAGAAAAAAAAATATGTACTCTGTTAGAAAAATTATTTTTATTTTTTAATGTTGTTAAACTTTTATGTAAAGATATGTCTAGTTTTTTACAGGGTTTTGTTTTATTAATTTTCTTAAGTGTCAAACATTCTATAATAGTTTGAAAAATTATAATTAAATATCTATAATTCCCCGTAAAATCCGGCGTATATAACGCATATCTATACTTTTTTTAAATTGAAAACAATTATAAAATCCCCGGGCAGCACAAGGTATCACACGGGCTCACAGAAGTAAGTATTAATCACACATTACAAAGGAATGAAGGAAAAATCCTCTTTGAGGTTATGAAGGATTACAAATATTTTCAACAAATTCACAGAACTTTTTAAAAGCACTTCTGGTGGAGCACCTATACCTTCAAGCTGCATTTTTTTAACTTTTAAGTATATTCGCCGTATAACGCGCACCCTTTTTTTAAGAAAAAATCCGAAATGTGAGTAAATAATGCTTTTATGTTTTGAAGTAATTTGTTCGAAGTATTATCGCAGACTTTTGAAAAAATAGTATACTTCTAGAACAACAACTCTTTTAATTCATAAGGCATGTCATTACTTTTAAATATTTCGATATGCGCAGAAAAAAGTAAAAAAAAAAATTATGCTCATCTCTTTTATTTTTAAAGGTATCGTTTTTATATCCGGCGTATAAAGCGCACCCTTAAATTTTGATCTTATTCTTTGCGTTAAAAGTGCGCGTTATATGCCGGATTTTACGGTAGTTAAATTATCTCAAATTTTTTTTTTTTAATTCAATGAAAATTTGCGCTACACAATAAGGTTTCGCAACTGCTGAACTAAACAAAAGACACTAGAATTAGTTACATATTCCCCACTTCAACATCAATCACTTGACGATACTTCAAAATTACGATATCCAGCGCCAATAGCCCTCGTGTTGCTTTATAGTGCAAAGTTAATAAACACTGGGGCCGTGGTAGCCTAGTGGTCAAGGTATCGGATTGTGGCTGGCGTGTCATGAGTTCGAGTCCAGTACCACTAAAGACCCTCCATGTAGGGGAGCGATGCACGTTAAATCTGTCGAGAGCTCAAATGTCCTCCCATTGGTGTGGTGTGGTAGTTAGGAGAGGGGGTGCCAGCTTAGGTGTCGTCCTCGCGTCACTTGATCATGGTTCAAAATTACGAGGTCCGTCGCCAAAACCCTTCTTGTAGCTAAACAGTGCGGCGTTAATATTCACTCACTAATAAGCATTCACTCCGAATGTTCTTCCATGGATTCTAAACTTGAGTCTGCAACCTGCTGAAAATGAAAAAATTGCGATTAAAAAAACATTTAGTGCGCATAAAAATATGCTGTAAATATTATAATGCAATTACACCAGTAAATGAATGCAAACTCTTTTATAAGATCTTACTATTTTCAGTTAAAAACATTAAAAATTATGATGAATAGAATTAAACGAAAAATCAGAACAACTAAGCTATTTAAAATAATTTAGAATAAAATGGATTATCCCAAAATATCAACATTCGAATTTGTAATTGTGCTTTGAATTATTAATAATTAAAATTCTGTCTTATTAATAAATACTGTTATTTTCTATTAAATTGCATTTATAATTAAAATTTTGAATTATAACAAACAATTATAAAGTAAATCAAAATTTTTTTGATACGTTGCTCCATTTTGTAATAAGAGATAAATCATGATATATGAATTGCAATACATATTTTTTTAAGGGACATGGTACGATTTACACAAACTTTTTTAATTTAATGATTTTTCATAATTTTTTTTGGTTGCCTCCTATGTGTACGTATGATGTAAAACAGATTTTGTGCTCAAAATTTGGTAAAAAGGTTAACCATTTAATTTTTTAAGAGAAAAAAGTATAACTTATAAAGTTATTTTAAAATGTTACTCCTCCTACAAAAATTGACGTACATATATGAAATTTGATTTACAAGTACATCAAACTATGCATAACAAAAGTTGATATGGGTTTTGTGATAACATGATTGGTATTCGTACAATACTTCTTTTTATGAATGCTTATTGAAAATTCCTTTTAAAAAATCAGTAAATTCTAAATTCAATTATTTAAAAAAAAATAAGTATTGCTTTGGTTGAAAAATGCATGCCCACTTTTGTTCCATGTACTATTAGCAACAAGCGAAAAAAAATTTCCAAGTAATAGGCACAACAAAAAAAAAAGCCTTAGCATTTTAAATAACTAGTTATTTTATCTTTCTGAGATAAGTAAGTTTAAAGTTTTGATTTTCCATAGAATGTGAATAAAAATGAACATAAAAGTCATCACATTTCTGCGTTTTTTTTTATCTTAGAGCTTTTAAATTTTGTGACAGTATAGAAAAGCATACAAAAAATAATTTAGGCTAAAAAAATTGGATTTGATTTTTTGACCGATTTTTGTCAATTGAATCGTACTATGTCCCCTTAAAAAAACATGCCCAAAATACTCAATTTTTAATCATATATTTTACATTTTATACGAAATTGAAGCATACATATTTTTTATTACGGTTTCATATAACAATTTTGAAACCTCCAAACAAATTATAGTTACAAAATGAAGTAGGTAGGGACGGCCTTACCAATCGCAACACGCCTATGTCTGTTGAATTTTAAGTAGCAAACTGCAACAAAGGTAACCTTGCTGAAGGAGGCACGAGCCCAGACATGACCTTTTCTTTTTATAAGCCTAAACTTTCTTTTTTCCCCCTTAAGATTACACAAAGGGATTGATTGAGCATACTTTTCAAATTGTTCAAATAAACCCGAATGACACGGTCTGCTTGCTAATTTATGCGAAACTTCCTGTTTTGTCGCAATTTTATGCCTGCGACAATCGTCTGTCATTCCGGAAATTAAAAATATAAAAAGTTCCACATGTCGCTGATAATTATAATTTCGATAATTGTCTGCGATGATGGATAAGGCAGACTTTCTCATGGCGAAACGAATGTTTACGTTTATAATTTAAGTTCACACACACACAAATGTCAATTTTATGCAATAATTTTTGTTTGCTTCGTGAACTTGCGAATGAAGAGATTAAAATGTTTACGTAACTTCTTCGATGGGTCGACATCCCTGGGTGGGCTCTAACCTTCTCCAGAAGTTTTCTCCGGGCATCTCTACTTTTGGCAACTGTTTTCCAGTTTTTGACCTTTAAAATATTTAGGTCTTTTTTAACACAGTCAATCCATTTTAACGGGGATCTGCCCTGAGGTCTATTTCTCAAAGGCTTTACCAGAAAGATTTTCTTGCAGCAACTATCTCCATTCATTCTAGTCAGATGACCAGCCCATTTAAGACTCTGCAATTTGACAAATTTTACAATTTCAGGTTTTTTGTAAATTCTGTAGAACTCTAAGGTCTTCTCCATGATTCATTCACTTGGATGCCACCAAGAATGCAACGTAAGAACTTTCCATCGAAATTTCCCAAAGCTTCCTCATCACGTAAAGTCATTCGCCAAGTCTCTGATGCATAAGTCAGGACAGATTTTATAAAACTTTTGTAAAGAAGCAATTTAATTCTTAACTTGAGAAAACCGGATTTTAAATAGCTCTTCAAGGCATAAAAACGTCTATTTGCAGCAATTTTGGATTACGATCCATATTGCAGATGAGCCGAGCATTGCAACCTTGCACGTACATCCGACTATTATTATCTATCTTTTCGATTTGCTTAACATATAGCACAATATTTCGTGTTTCTTGCTATTTGTCCCTATTATCTGGTTCTTGTTTTGTTTGCAGTTGTCATGTAATCTGCCTTTGGAAGTAAAAAAAAAAAAAAAAAAAAATTTTTTTGTTTGGAAGATGCGTTTAAAATGTCTTAACAAATGAAAAAAAATACTTTTTTATAATATTTGTCTAAATTTGCTGTGAATTTGATCTTAATTAACGAAATCACGACGACTAATCACAACCGATCTCGAGAGTGCAGACGGCGATCGCTTATATTCGAGTGTGAAGACTTACAGCAGCATAAAATACGACTCCGTACGAATTATCCCGTTCATACGCAGTTTCGACAGCACTAACTCGATCGTGCAAGTTAAGGGGTTGAATGAATATTGAAGGTCTAACAAAAAGAAAAACATTTTATACAGAATTTAGTCAACACCTAAAGTGACCGAAATAGCCTAGTGGTTATTGTCATAAACTCGTGGCCGGAATGCCATGAGTTTGACCCCAGGGCCACTTTTGACCCAACGCGAAAAGGGGCTGATGCACATTGAATCTGTCGAGGCTCAAAGTCCTCCCGTTGCCGTGATGTGGTAGTTTGGAGAGGAAGAGGTGCCACCTCAGATGTCGTCCTCATCACTTGAACGTGGTTCAGAATTACGAAGTTCAGCAGCCAATACCCCTCGTGTTGCTTCAGAATTCGACTTAAATTAAGATTAAATCAAATCGACGTCACCGTATGACCATGGTAGCCAGGGACGTCTTATGGTTCCTTGAGGCCCTGGGCCCCTATGCAGAAGTAGACCTTGGGACCCTACGAGAAAATTGGCTCTGGGCTTCTACACAAAAAAGACCATGGGCCCCTACAAAAATGTAGGCCCCACATATGACCCTTAAAACAGACAGTACATTGTATTCGTTGTCAAATATTTGTACAAACGGTAACCTGAAAACAAATAAATGTGCATGATTTACTATCGTGCAAACTGGCTCGACATACATGGACGGCGTCATCACATATATCCAGTTGACATATCGGCCGAAACTCCCAGTTTTCAAAGAATACAGCCGGAAAAAAACGTTTGACCGTTGAAATTATTCGAATCATTATCTTATTAAGGCTGGGTCAAGAACGAGACGATTGTGGCGGAGGCCCTGGGCACGGGTCCAGTTGGCCCATGCCTTAAGACGTCCCTGATGGTAGCCAGTGGTATAACATACACCCCCGCATCGTAGAGGGACAGAATTCTAGGGGGTTCAAGGTCTGACTGAGCCAAGTACGTACCCTTAGTAAGATCTGGTTCGGGGCCCAAAACCTGATTTTGCAGGGGGAGCCTAAATATTCTCCGTTACGCTACTGATGGTAACCGAGTGGTCATGGTCACTAATTCGCAACCAATGCAGGGACGTCTTAAGACTCTTTGAGGCCCTGAACCCCAGAAATCTTAAGATTTTTGAGACCTTGGGACCCGATACAAAAGTAGACCTTTCCTGGGATCTTTAAAAGTAGACATTATATAGCATGCATTGTCAAATACTCGTTCAAATGGTAATTTAAAACAAATAACTCTGTGCACGACTCACAATCTCACAAACCTAGCCACAAACCGGCTCGACCGATGGCCGCATTTCTACTAAATGAGTTGAATGATTGTTTATGGTATTTGGCCTAGGCCTAGACATGGACAACGGTCATCACATAATAATACAGTCTTGCCACTTCTGCCATTTGATATGTTATTTGAAATTCTCTGTTTTTCGGAGAATACATACGGGAATAATATTTGACCATTATTATTATCCGTATCATGGTCTTATTAAGACTGAGTCGAGAACGAAATGATGCCCTCACCGATGACGAGGCCCTGGGCCCGGGCCCAGTTGGCCCATGCCTTAAGACGTCCCTGACCAGTGTTCTTTCTGTCAGTCATGGTGTCATTACAAACCTAAACAGAGGGGCTGATATATATGTAAAATTTGACATTGTTCAAAATCTCAAGTGTGGAAATTTATTGAATGGGATACCGAGCTTCAAGTGTCATATTCGTCTCTTGACCGAGGTTCAAAATTACGAGGTCTGTTGCCAATAGCCATAATGTTCCTTTGTAGTGTGACGCTCATAAGTGCTTAGTCAACTTTAAATATCAAGTGCTTCAAAATTTTTACTTTAACCCTTTTAACATAACAACCAGGTACAAATTTTTAACTTTCATACCTTGTTGCCATGGTTACGAAATGGAAACCGCTATGCGGTTGCAAAAAATTACATTATTTAAGGAAACTGATGAACTATACTTTAAAAAACTCTTTTTTTTACCAATATCACAATTTTTAAAGATAAATTAATGATAAAAAAAGATATCACAAGAGAAAGTATTTAATGCTGATATTGTTCATGTCACGTAATTATAAATTTCAATTTCTTGCTTGAGTCATATCGGTTATGTAAAAAGTCCCAACACGATAATCAGTTACGATCTGTTTTTTTTTTGTTTTTTTTTTGCTACATTTAAAGATACATTTGTTTGAGTTGGATCTGGTTTTTATCGAATTCGTGGTCTGGATAAAAAGTTACTTTGTACTTTTCTTGAGTAGTCATCTGTTATCGGTTCCAATTTCTATGAATTATCGAATTCAGTTGCTTTTTTTTCTTCTCACAGCTGAACGTGTAGTATATGGTATTGGTACCAACTTACAGTTTTAAGCAATGTTACCATCACTTATTAAGGCTTTTTTCACCATATGTACGAGAGCGTAAACTTAAAGAGGGGCACATATTGGGACAGAAAAAAGGCCTTAATTTTTATAAACATTTGATTACTGTAATTATTCGAATCATGATCTTATTAAGGTTGAGTCGTAAATGAAATGAGGCCCCATTGAGGTCGAGCCCAGTTGGACTCGGACCCAGTTGGCCCATGCCTTAAATTAGGGGTGGCCAACCCGCGACACGCGTGCCACATTGTGGCACGGGAGAGTTATTAGAGTGAATCACGAAGACTTATTGAAAAATTAAAAAATTTGAAAAGATAAAATAAATACAAATTTTTTTTACTGTTTTTTTGAAAGGTCGTGGTTTTAGGCAAAATAAAATATCAAAATCTATTTTAAATACAATTAATTAAATAACAATAGAAAATTATAATGTAGACAATACTCCTTCATTGTTGTGTGCGTTGGTTTTCCGATGGAAGTGCCTTCATGAGATTCTGAAATTTGTGGAAATGTGTTTTAAAGTATCTGGAAGAAACAATGAACTGCCTAGTGAGTGTTTGCTTCTCAAGAATGAAGATATGCTTTGAGATTTAGATTTTCTTATATATACCGATATTACGAGACATTTAAATAATTTAGATTTAAGATTACAGGGAAAAATTGTTCTTTTCCAATCCTGATTGATCTAATGTCTTCTTTTTTTGGATACACTTTGGTTATTTTTGCTTCGATTTTGGAGAAAAAAGAGAAACTGATGCACAACTAGAACAATCCGATTCTGTTAGCATCTTCGAGAACTGATCCTTTTGCAGATGATCCAGTAAAAAATCTACGAAGTAAAAAACCACTCTGAGAAAGTACTGACTATTTAATAATTATTTAGAATTAAATTTTTCTGGTTACTCATTTTTATTTTATACCTAACCTAATTGATTCAAGCTGAAAAGAAAAATTCAACAATAAAACTTAAGTTCGTACTTTTGCCTTTTTTATAATATTATTTTTAAATTTCAACTAATAGACTTACATAAAATATGCGCTATTTAAGTAGAAATTTCAAAATAAACATACAAGTAACAGTTTTTTACTTTTAATATTCTTTTGTTTGTTGCAAAAGTTGAAAGTGGCACGCGTAACTTTTTTTATCAGACACTGGTACTCTTCCCAAAAAGTTTGACCACCCCTGCCTTAAATCATCGCTGCTCCCATGCCATATTACAGAAGCAGTTGAAATCCTCCTAAGTTTAATATGTGTTTCGATCTCCATTATTTTCTACCAAGGCTTTAATTGAGACTGAAATATAAAATCTTAGGGCACAATTTGATTAATCTATATTGTTATAGCTCTCATTTAGAATTTCATTAAAATGAAATGAAAATTCAACTTTTCCTCCTTTTTTATTTTGTGTCTTTTAGGTAAAATTACCATGCTCTCGAAGGATTCATTTAATTTCAAGAAAAGTTTTTATTCTATTTTTTTCTTTTTTAAACCGTAAGAATGTTGTAACAGTAGTTTAATTTAAATTGATTCTGGAGTTTTCAACTTAAAATGTTTTAGCGTTATTCAACCGCACCCAATCGCAACGTTAAAAAAAAGACTAAATTCATTTGTTTCTTGTGAACTTTTTCACTCTTTTCCCAGAAGCACGTATTCTTTTGCAACAAAATTACATTTTTATCCAACTCCATACAAAATTTTCTTTGAACTAGCATTTTCTCAGTATTTGTATTAATTACAAAAACTCATCAATTTTCCCGCTTCAACAACTTCCAAACCCCACCACCTAACGAAACTCAATTCCACAATCTGAACAAATGGTATTTATTAATTTTCTTTTTGGAATGTTTACATATCGCTTTCCCAACGATTTTCCCTCTCTCATAATCCTTTTCCGGTAAAACTCCGGTACCAACCGGTTTAATCTGGCCACGGAAGCACGCGGTTTTCAAACAGATGTCTCATTTTCAAGATAACACCACCGAAAGCAAGCCATGGGACTGATAAGAAGTCACAAAAATGACGGAAAGTGCAAAAATATTTTCTCTTGATACTCGGGTGTTGATAACCCTTTGGGAAAATAATGGAATGATGATAGGAAGATAGATATGGCGAAACCTGAAAAAAATCGTTAGGATCCTTGTTTCTAGGTTGTCGATTTCAAGCCCAACAACTTTAATTAAATTGTATTCAAATTTCTTGTAATGATACAGTCAACTCTACGATAATTCCAAGTTGGAGGGACCAATGAAAAACTTTGAATTATCGAGAGTTCGAATTATCAAAAGGGTAGGAAAAAACTCCAAAATACACGCGGAAAAATTTTTCCCCTTCACATTTAAATTTGAAACTATGTAATAAAACAAAAATTGTACATAATTATAAAATTATTTTAAAGTATTTTTTAAAATTATTAAAATATTAGACAGAAGTTAAAAGTCTTGTATTAAACTAATACATTCATATATTAAAACAATTTTTTAAGAATACATACTATACATCATTATGCTTTTTTGACTAAAAAATCTTTTTATCTTCAAAAATGTTTCTAATATGTTATCGGTTTCCTCAGACACTGTCCCCAACACCATTGGTTCTTCAAGGCAGGGTCCAGTCCAGTCCATGCCCAATTTGATGTCACATGCCATAAGTCACACAGATGAATCATAAATCGTTATGTCACTCCGACGCAAACTACACAATCCTACGCGCATCTCTTCAGATTTTTTCTGAACACATGTGTTGCAAGGCTACGAGCTAAGCGAAAGATATGGCCATCTGACAACAAGTGCGGCCGGTCTATTGTCTACTTGAAGAAGGCAAGCAATAAAAGTGTCTTTTTACTTGAGGAACTAGCAAAGACAAAGAAGAGATGCCAGAGAGATGGTCATCAAAGGGGCTACGTTACAGGGCAGAAACGCAGAGACAATACCACACAAAACACGTAAGCTCCAACCTGTTTACTACAGGATTCTACATGATAGAGAGTGTTCGCATTGTCGAGAGTTGAAAAAGATAAATTCGAGTTATCGCATGTTGTAGTCTGGCCAACCGTAGATTTTACTTCGAGATATTGAGTGCATCAAAACCTATTGTTTTAGCTCGAAATGTCCAGAATTTTTCTAGGGGCTGAGCATATACTTTGAATTAGCGCTAAGTTCGTACTATCGAAGGTTTGTATTAGCAAGAGTCGACTGCACTTCCAGGCTCTGACCGAACAATTAACTAGAAATTAGTGTAACTTTTTTCGGTATATTTTAAGCCAAGCAAGAGTTCCATGATAAATTGGGGAAATAATGACGAAAGAAATGAGAAGTGGTTTATTGTTTAGAAGTTTTTATTTCGTTGTGTTTGTGTTTGATGAGAATTATTATTGAGAAGGAACATGCTTGTATAAAATTTAATTCACGGGAATTTTAAAAGTTTTGACCCATTTTCCCTCGCTTCCCAATATGGAAAACAATACTTCAAAAGTTTTGAGGAGCACCTGACAAAAATGGAGGAGTAATTATTTTAAATAATATATAATAGTTTTAAAAAACTAAAAACATACCCTTTTATAGTTAATCGAATTAAGTTGTAACTTAATCTTTTAGTCGCCAAATCTGAAAATGGGATCTGAAATGAGTCGCCAGATGCGGGATGGGATATGAAAATGGGAAATCGTTAATCTTGATGATCCTGATCAGGACAATGGAACAAAATAATTCAATTATTGTATTGCCATCGGTCCTGGACAAGTGAGCAAAATTTTGAATTAATCTAACATGGCCTACTTCTCCATAGAGTCCTAGGGCCTCAAAAAATCTTAAGATTTCTGTGGGCCTATGGCCTATTAAAGTCTTACAACGTCCCTGATTGGCTTGGCACGTCACAGCTACAAGGTTGCTGACCTCCTGAGCTATATCAATAATTAACTCTAATATCACAAACTAATAACACCATTATCATAGGAAAATAGAGTTATCTGTTTTCTTACTAAATGTTTAAATACATGTATAAGCATAAGATATTTAAAATTATTACTAGATTAATAGTAAAAAAAATCTGACTTCTATTCATAATACATACACAAACACACGTAAATTAGCATTATGCAGTTTTAAATAAATTTCCGACCAAATGATTCGAAGATTCTAAGAAAAATAACTGAATTGCAATTCCTTTCACATTTGTGAATTCACAACACATAAAAAATGAATCATTTAGATGCTATCAGGTTTTGTTTAGTCGACTGTATATACATCATTATTAATTAAAGGAACTTATCCGATACGTACAGTGTTTACTGATCATTTTTCTCATAATCACGCTTTGTAAACTACCATTATTAAATCTGGGCCACACTGTCAATCCAATCTGTTCTTTTGCTAGCTGGAAACTTATATTTCATTCTAATCTGTTCTTAGAATCTGAACAAGTGATTGATTGCTTGGAAAATAAAGATCGAAGTAGTTTTATTTTATTTTTTTTTTTGATAATTTCAATTCATGGAATCAAAATTTGTTCACTGAGGAAATATCTGGAGTTAGGTTACGGAATATATTATGTACATTAATAATTTACGAGTTTTTTTTACACACACACAATGGCGTTAAGTAAATTTTGTTTGATTGATTTTTCAAATCTGGGCTTTTGAATACAGAACAAATATAAAGAAGCAAATAAAAAAAAGCTAGCCTCAGTGAAGCTGTATTAAAAATGCTCTAAAAATGCAATCAGATTTTAATTAATAAACTATGGGGAAAAAAAACCCAACGATTGCAGCTTTTTTTTATTAGGTCTAATTTATTCTACATTATTTGTTTTAAATATCAACTTTTTGATACGAATTTTATGTTAAGTGGTTTAAAATGTCTTTTTTTTTGGAGAAACTTATTTAAACTAACATGTGTGTGTGATTTCTAAGTCACGTAATCATAAAGGGACACAGAAAAAAAAATTCCCGTTTTTACCTTGTGGCGGCTTGTTGTATACATTATTTGTACTGCAGAGAAAGGACAAAAACTACTCAACTTTTGATTTACAATTTATTGTGTTCTATTTATATTTTTCCCGGCTAGTTTGTCAGCCATTGATGTTCGCTATCCGTATGTGCAAATATAACTCTTAATTGCATAATTAAACTTTTAATATATAAATAAAATAATATTAATATTAATAAAAGCATTCTTCAACCACATTTCAAAAATAAAGTAGCGCTGCTGCAATTGGGTTGAATTCATATGACGTCACGTGATGCCTATAATCACGTGTTTCCAACTAATCAGTTCATAAATTTATGTGACGTCATTGTCACATGCAAATGCAATCAAGAGCTTCCAGCCAATTCATTAATGCGATTCACTGTTGCCAGCATTTGTATTTTACAGAAACTTTAAAAGTATATATATGTTTTCTTTTGGTTTGAAAAATCTTTTGAAGAATCATAATACTTGAACAACTTTACCAAGTTCTTGAAGTTTTGTCTAAATTTTACAAGATGAACAATTGGATGTCTAATGTCAGTTTTGAATTCGATGAAAAACACGTGACTGCATGTATCACGTGACCGTCATGAATTTAGCCTGTTTCTGAGAAAAACGAAATTATTTTTAAAACATTTTATATCGAGATATTTGTGTATTTTTTGGAATAATTATTCTTTTAGATACAATTTACAATCTTTTTGATTCCAAGTTTCAATTTAAAAAAAAAAAGAAAGCAAGCGTTGTAAAAAAACTGTTTTAATAATCTTTGAAAAATTTCAGCATTGTTTTTGTTATTCAATTATAATTATACTGCGTACTCTCAGATACGAAACAATTAAAGGAGTCTTTGAGACGAGTCTTTCTATTTTTATGCAAAACGCCTCGTAAAAAAAAACTCAAGCTGCGAAGTGTTTTTTAAAAGGCAGAATAGCAAATTCCACCAGCATCTTTTTAGTAAATACTCCCAAGGCCATCTTAGCGAATTTAACTGCAGAGTCGAACCAACCAAACATTTAAAGACAAACTTCCACAAACGCTTTGCAAAAATAACATCTTTTTTCTTTTTTCCATTATTATTTCTAAGAGCGTTCGTTTACTGCTGAATTTGTTGACCTTGACTTTGTTTCTCTTTCGAAGTCGGCCCCCCACGAAAACAACTTTCTTTTTTTACATATTCTTTTTTTTCGCCCATTTTTGTATATGCTTTTTTTTCCCTATTTATTTCATCACCTCTTTTTCGCTCAGTTTTATTTAAGGTTTGTTTTTTCACCACTTTTATAACGCATGGATTAAATATAAAACGTTCCATAACAGAAAGTATGCTCATGCCAAAATATGATTCGCACTTATCAGCAGAACTGAAGAAAAAACAAAAAACGAAGTCCAGATGTGGCGGGAAAAGTTATTGTTCCAAGTTGTAAATCACTACAAACGATTTTTCTATGCGAATCGGTATAATATTCCGTATGACATCAACGAGTGACGTTTCACGTGTTTACATTTTACTGATGAAAACATGGAAATCGGAAACGTCGCCGAATCAGTCGATATTTATTTCAATCATTTCGTCATGCAGCTGTTACGGTGTGAGTTCGCAAACATGAAAAATGCAGAAAGAAAAGCTTTGCACAGCATATATTTCCACACAGAAGAATCCGATGCGATAATCTGATGCAATTTTGATGTAGGATGTCAACTTGTCCTAGTCAATTTAGCTCCCAACTAGTTGTGCGCAAAGAAAATTCGTGGGCTTTTAAAACTAGGTCAAATGGGCATTGCAATAAATTTCGCTTCTGTAGTATGACTACCTGCCGAGAGTTTTGTAATGATCGTAGTGTTGATGGTATTGTTTACTGATAGGTTATTTTGAAATTTGTTATATAATGATACGTATGGATCAGAAATGTATATGTCATGGTTGTTTTCACAAATTAGAATTCAAATTAAAGAAATATAAAAATAAAAAAAAAATACTTTGTAATGTAGCAAAACACACAAAACAAACTATTAATCGATGCACTACCGCAATTTGTAAGTAAAAAGGATTTCAAGTAATGTCTGAAAATAGAATGTTCTAATACAAAATTTTAAGAAACTGAGAAACTGCACTTTTTTTTGGAGATCATCAAATTATTATTTTTTTTCCTTCGCTATATTTAGCTTCTTTTTTGGCGTATTTTGGGACCGAAAGATTTTCATATGAGCCAGTCACCGACCAACTCCGTAAGGAAAAGCGAATAAAAAGTTTATTATAAAGATTAAAGGATAATGTATATTTTTGTATGTTTTGTCTGGAAAGTTTAACTTAAAAAAATAAGGGAATAAGAAATAAAAATAGAGCGAACTATTTACTACCGCGTAGGGATTTTAGGGGGAATAGGATTATTTAAAGGTAGAGTGAGAGCTCAGACGTATATAGACCCAAATGGATAAGCCCCCCCCCCTCACTTTCTCACTTTTAAGTTTTTAAGACCCCTGGGCAGCTAATAGGAGTCATTATCCTCACCAGACAGCAACCAATCAGAGAACAATCTCTCAGCTCTCTCTGAAGCAAAACTTGCACCCAAAACTCCAAGAAACTCTCCATCACAGGCAAGCCTACCGGACCAGTCCTCTCCACCAGTCGCCATGCAGTGCTACGCAGAACGAAAATATCCACTTTCGTCGATTTCCCATCAAAGACTCTCAGATATGGGATCGAAGGCTGTAAGCAGCACATATGCCAAAAGACTCACCGTAATTGGCATATATAGAGCATAATCGAGAAGAGCGACTGGTGACTCCTTGCTGTTATGTTGTCTTTTGTTCCATCCGTTTGGGCGCCAAATGGCCACCATGTTGAAGTAGCTATGCTTGAAGAATAATAAAGCCCAGATATTTTAAATGTGACATTTTCCTTCATTTACTAGCAGGCCTGGGGCCTGACATGTATGTATATTGTTGCAAATTAGACCAGGTGTGTAAGACAACCAACGACTCCAATTATTTAGATATAATAGATTTATTTATGGACAATTACAAACAGGTGATTACACTATGACAAATCGACATATACACACAGAGAAATATAACGGATTATTTTCAATAGTGCTAATCGCACTCATTACAATCAAGCTTTACAACGGTCTAAAAATGGCTCTCTAAACAGTTCCACAATCAGGAACTGGAACGGAGAATGTCTCCTTCTTAGCGCACCTAACGCAGACCACTGAAATCATCTTCTGAACTGACTTCTGAATCCCACCGATATTAACAGTGCCATGGAAATTTCTAGAAGGATCGATCCCAGCGACTTCTCGATGGTTCTTTGGCGATATAATATTTGTCGCCAAGGGTGTAAAGTTATTAATCTGGTAATCCTGGTAACAACTTTTTGGGTTGCCATGTGTGATTTTCTTAACTTTCCTACTGGGAAGCGAACTTGGCCTGTAAAAAAACTCAGTTTTCCCCAAGACCAACACCGCCGGAGGGGGGGGGGAACACACGTGGGTGTTTCAATATATGCATATTGTTTTTATTATGGATGCTGTTTTTATAAAAATTCTTTTAATTTATAAATTTAAACAACTGCAGATGTAGCTTCTACCAAACAACTTATAAAAAAAGTATAAGGTAAAATTATATATATTCGTGGAGAAATTATTACTGTTATTATTTGAATTTTTGCATGAATGATAAGTTAATCAGGTAAGAATATGAATAATAATAGTAATATAAAGTTCAATGTTGACAATTTTTTTATTGCTGCAAAGCTTCATTATACTTGTGTATTTTTTTTTTTGTTTCCATTTTTACATATTTCGTATTCTGAGCCGACATTAATAAATTATGAATGTTCGGATTTTTCTTCTTTATTCGCTGCATAAAACTGTTATTGTCTCCCCCCCCCCATAACATAAACAAACCTTGACATATTTTATAAGGGATAGTAAAATTTCCAGAAAGTTTTAAATTTATATAGCGATGAAAGGACATAAAACGATGACTTCTGTGATAGTTAGGACTATAGTTTACAAGTTTATTTTCTTCTGTATTATAATTTACCTTTTTATGATGTGACAATTTATCATTTTAATCTATACTGTTTTTACTGAGTGCATTGAAATCCTGCATTGAAATTTCATTAAAAAAAACAAATTTTCTAGAATAAAGAGTTATTTAGATTAGGTCCTGAAATTAAAATAAATTGGCACTTTTCCGTTTAGCGCGTTCAAATCTCACCAAGCAGGCTTTATTAGCGACACAATATACACGAAAAAAAAATGTTATAAATGTCAGTTCTCATTGATTTTTCACCTATTTTTGATGTATAATAAAAAAGACGTCAATGATAAGAAAAAGAAAAGAAAAAAACGCGACTTTTGTGTGTGTGTGTGTGTTTTGAAAATATGATGGTAAAAGGTTACCAGCGGGAGCATTCCGTTTTGCGCCGGTTGTTTCATTTTTGGCGATATTATCGCTTGCGCCGGTGAAACGGAAAAGTATCGAAAATTATTATAAATACAATAAATTACAACTATAAAATGTAATAAAATTAAGTAAAACTAGGAATACTTGGCTTATGAATGATTCATATTCCAATAAGTTGCTATTATTTTTTATTTTTCTTCTTTATTTATTTATTGTTTATTTTTACTTTGTACAAAATTTTCTCACAGCGTAAAATCTGTGCGTTTATTGATTAATAGTTTTACTAACTTTACACTTTTTAGAAGCAACATGAGGGATTTTTGGAACCCGCAATTTTGAGCCACGATCAAGCGACGAAGACGACATCTGAGTTGTCACCCTATTCTCCAAGCTTCTATACCAATCCAACGTGAGGATTTTGAGGTGCAAGTTAACGTGCATCAACTCTTCCACACGAGTGGAATCAAAACACACAATCTTACTACCCGATAGAAGCAACGCCAGTTACGAATCCATGCCCATGATTACTTGACAACAAGGCCAACGCGAATTGTGAAGAAGAATTAGATATGTTCCTTGTTTTGAATTTTAATTAAAGTTCATAAAATATTTTGTGTTTCCTACTTAAAGAGTTTAGTTAAATATGATTATAAAATTCATGAGATTTGTAGGGACATCTTAAGGGGTCTCAGGGTTGTTAACTTTCTTTAGAGGGCTGAAAATATAAACAATATTAAAATACATATAACTCTTTGAAATTAAAATTAAATAATTCGAATCTTTTACATATTATTTATAAAGGACTGGGACTTCAGAAAAGTGTAAAATGTTTAAAATATAATTATAATTTTAAATATAATAAGCATTTGAAAATAAGAAATATTTCTATAAGAAATATTAAGTTTTACGTTGCGCATGCTATTTTCAAAAGTAGTAGCTTTAATTATTAGCAATAAGTTGATTTATAAAGTTAAATGTATCCTCATTACACCGTAGTAATTTAAAAAAAATAAAATAATAAATTCTATTTTTTTAAAAATAAAAAATATGTATTTTCAAAAAAATTTTTTAAAAATTTCAATATTTTTCAAATATTTTGAAATGTAAAAGATATATTATTCTTAAATCACTAGGGTATTAAAGAGTATGATACATTTTAAAACTCTATAAAATTTTATACATCAAAGGCTTCTATTTTAGAAAATAGCGTGCGCAACTCAAAAATTACTTAATATTTATTACAAAATTATTCCTTATTTGCATATGCTTATAACTTATAATATTATGATTATATTTCAAACATTTTGTATTTTTTTGAAACCACAATTCTTTGCAAATAATGTGTAAAAGATTCGATTTATTTAATTTAAATTTAAAAGAAGTATACATGTTTGAAAACTGTTTATATTTTTACCCCTCGAGACAAAATTAACACCCCTGAGACCCCTTGGCATGACTAATTGGGCCCGGTCCCAGGGTTTGGGCCGCAATTGGGGCCTCATCTCGCTCTCGACTCAGTCTTAACAATTCGAATAATTTCAATAGTCAAATGTTGTTTCCGCTTGGATTCTCCGAAAAAAAGAGGAATTTCGGACGATACAAGAGATGACCGTTGTCCACTTAAATTACTTGTGGTAAATCCACTTGTGGTTACAAGAGATGACCGTTACCACCATGCACCATCATTACTCCATTCAGTCAAAAGTTATTATTTGTAGGAATATTTGAGAACGTATGGTATGTACTGTCTACTTTTAAGGATCATAGGTGGGGCCTACATTTGCGTTGGGGTCCAGGGCCTATTTTTAAATAGGGGCCCAGGACCTACTTTTAAATAGGGGCCCAGGGTCTCAAGAAGTCTTAAAACATCCTTGGAGATTTTTATTTTAATCACTGAGTAGGACTGAAAAAAGACAATTCAGGTGTTACGTAATCCCAGGTTTTTTTAAGTGTTCTATTTATTATAAGTGTTTGTTTGTAAAGTTTGACTCTCAAAATCTTACCTATAGAAAATCAAATTTATATTTGAAAGAGTTAAAGCTCAACTTTCAAAAACTGAATTAACCCAATTTAACTTTTTGAAATTTATTACTTTGCAATGTAATTTGTTGATTATTAAAATAAAAATTTTAATGAAAGATATTTGAGGAAAAAGAAAGTATTAAATTATATAAAGTTTTTGCTAAAATTTTACGTACAAAAATGCCGTTTTTTAATTTTACAAATTTTAAAAGAAAATGTAATTTCGCACTAGGGAGAAAAATGAGTTCAAAAAGTCAGTTTCAACGAAAAGTGAAAATGTTCATAAAGTTAGCCATTTTCCGACTAAGCCTTTATTTTTTAAAAAAATTGATTTTTTTTTTGCTCTGAAACTTTTTTAAATACTTGTTAACGTCTGATTCTTTATAATTACATCTAGAAAAAATTAGTTCCAGTTCCAAAAAGTTATTGATTCAGAAATTTCTCCAACTATTATATGGTTGAATGATTTCAATTATTAAAGTATTGATTTTGTTTCGAAAAAGAATAAAAACAAAATGTCTAGTTTGACCTTAGATAAGTCTGCATTTTTTTCCCACTGCATATTGCCATATATTAATTAGATAATTTAATTACTAAAATAGAGATGAATTAATGAAATTCAAAGGAGATATTTTTTACTATCAGTTCAAATGAAACATATACGCTTCAGTTCGTTCGATGTGTAAAATAATACATTAAATTAAAACTAAACGATATTATTTTTTTCCAGATAAATATGTGTAAAATGTTACTTTATATTAAATTCAAACGATATTATTTTTTTCCCCAGCTAAATATGTGTAAAATATTACATTAAAATCAAACGATATTATTTTTTCCCAGCTAAATATGTGTAAAATGTTACATTGTATTAAAACCAAACGAAATTATTTTCTTCCAACTAAATAATTATTGATGAAAAATATCAGTAAACAGAAATTAATAAATAATCGTGATTATTACTAGATATAAATAATTAATTACCAAATTAATTAAAATTTAATTGATTTTTATTTAATAGTTAACAATTTATTATCAAAATTTGTCTGAGAATACAGAATGTGATACTTTATTAGTGACTGCCTACGTTCGGAAACATAATATTAGAAAAGCGTAAAAAGGAATTATTTATTTGTTTATTTATGATATTTAGTGTCAGTTGAATTAAAACATATATATAAATTTATTTTAAGAGTATTGCTACTAGAAAAAATTATTTAAATGCAAATTTTTTTGGCAAAGAAAAGAAGAAAGAATGATTTATTTTCAATACATTCTTCTTTTATAAAAAATGTTTCTATGTTACTAACATTTTGCCTACATACAGCTAAGCTTCTCTAGAGAGACTGTACAAAAAGTGTTGAGAAATTCACATTATTTTCAAAGATACCATCAAATAAAATAATAACCTGTGTTTTTTTTGTTAAAATTCCCAAATTGTGATGTGTTAAAATATGATTAAATCCAATCCTAAGTTATATATCTCAAAAGCCTTAGTTCAGGTTATGTAAAAAAGTCTTAACTATATATATAAGCAAATTTTTTTTATTGTATAAGCATTTTTTATAAAAGGAGACTGTTTTTAAAATGTATCATTCTTTCTTCATTTTTTGCCAAAAAATTAAATTTAAATAATTTTTCTTGCAATAATATTCTTAAAAGAACTTAATATGTATATTCTAATTCACACTAAATATAAAAAAAAAATTATCCATGTATATGGTTTTTCAAAATCACTGTTCTGAATGTAGTCACAAAGATAAAAAAAAATAATTTATGAGATTTACATATATTTTATCTGAAGAAATTTAGCACTTGTTTATTTACTTTATCGTAAAACTTAAATAATAGTAATAATTAATCTTGAATCTTGGCTCCGCTTAACGCATCCATCACTTTGTTTTTTTTTTAAAACAAAATGGTTTGACAATCTAATTATTGATGGTGTTAACCCATTATTTCCACGTCAACCGCTTCCCAAATTAGATTGCAATCAGGAAAACAACTATTTTTAAAGATGTAATCCTATCTATAATTCTGTCATGATAATGTTGTCTGATTTACGCAGCCGCCTAGCATCAAACGTTCAATCCACATAATGCAGCATAGCTAATCACCAACAAAAATAAGTTCAAGAAAGTAACAGATAACAAAATCTAGATAAGGTAGATAAAACTCAAGATATCTTCTACTTTATAGTGATGACTCATGCTTCTACATGAGAAATTTCTATCTGACCTAAGCCAAACATTCTAATGGTTAAGTAAGGCCTGCATTAAAACCAGCAGCCAACCGTGACAAAACCGTCTGTCATATGCATTTAAAGTTTAAAAAAAAAAATAAGTAAACAACCCCCTTCTTCTCTTTTTTTACTCATTTGAATCTGGAATAATAATAATAATAAAGTTGAAATGATGACTGTTCTGGTGTATTGTCACGTCTAAGCCTCTTAAAGGAAAAGTTTGAGAAATCTTTTAACAAATATTCAACGAGACTACCAGTTTGTGTAATTACAAGTTTGCTTTTGATGCAGAAAAATAAAAATTTTGATCCCAATTAGGCGCTTTATGCTGTTTGGGTTTCGAAAGAGGCGTGAGAATTGGTTAGGCTAGTTCTTTCGCTTGGCTAACAGTATGTTCAGTCGTCATAGGAGTGGTTGTGTCGCTATGCAGACTAAAACCCTTTCTAAAAATCGATAACGTTTATCAGTGTTTCAAGCCAGCGATCGCCAGCAGGGACGTCTTAAGGCATAGACCAAATGAGCCCAGTCCCATTGGGGGCCTAGTCTTGTTCTCGACTCTACCTTAATAAGATCCTGATTCAAATGATTTCAACGGTCAAATGCTATTTTTGGTTATATTCTCTGAACAACTTGAAATTTCGGATGATATGTCAATTAGCTACATGGGATGACTGTCGTCCAGGTATAGGTCTATCACCAAACACCCTCAAAACTCATTGTAAAAAGGTTGCAGCCTATCAAGCCGGTTTGTGCGATAATGCATATTTATTTGTTTCGAGATATTGTTTGTACGAGTATTTGACAACGTTTACTGTGTACTGTCTACTTGTAGGGCTCACAGGTGGGGCTTACATTTGTGTAGGGGCACCAGGACCTACTTTTGCGAGGGCACCCAAGGCTTCAAGAAGTCTTAAGACGTCCTGATCACCAGTGTACTATTAGCTCGCGGGAACATTTTCGATAAATTGCGGAGTGGTGTTAGAACTGGTGTGTGTCAAGTGAGTGAGTGAGGGAATATTAGCGACGCATTATTCAGCTACTCAGGGGCTTTTGGCGACGAACCTCGTAATTTCTGGCGTGTGTCAAAATGATATAACAGAAAAATCGCTTTATTCAAGCTCAAAAATATTTGCTCTCTTGTTCCTAAAGAAAAAAATATCCATTTTGGTCCAGGTTTATCTCAAAATAAAAGCAATGCTCAGGTCTAAGTATCTGTGTAAAATACGTTTTTCAATATGAAATCTGTAAATAAAAAAAATCAGAAACAGAGACTTGCTGTTTAACACTTGGATAACTGTATTCGAATGGCAGTCACTTCCTACTCTCCAGTGGCGTAACGTAAGCCCCCGCATCGCAGGAGGGGCCAAGATTCTTGGGGACCCAAAGCCTGACTGACACCAAGTACGGATTGGGGCCGAAAAGACCTAATATCCCCATAGAGGACCTAATATTCCCCGTGGAAATTGATCTCTACAATGGAAATTGATTATAAAATGATGTAATTAAAAATTTTGCAGTGATAAAAGCTCGAAAGAAACCTTTGTTGTAGCAATGCAATGGCAGTGACTCAACAAAGAATACGGGTGTCTAAAAGTAAAAGATAGTAAAAAGATAAGCAAAAAAAGATGATAATTAACAAATTGAAAGCAGTTCATATTATAATGTAGGTACACTGTTTTTTTTTCTCTGATTGCAAACGATTTCAATAATTTACCGTACTAATTTACAAAAGGGTGGGTAGGTGGTCCGGGATGTCATAAGGTAAGAAATGAACCTTGTCAATATTCTTTCCTTACGGTTACCAGTTCAAGACACGAAAGGTCTAAAGGTGGTGGATAATGGAAAGACTCTCCAAACAGCAAAAACAAAGAAAAGGGAAAGAGTAAGCAAGCTAAGAGAAAATCCTTCCCTAACCAAAACTGGCAAGGTATGAACTGAAGGAGGGGTGGGGTTGCTCTGAAAATAGTGGGGAAGGGCGCAACTATTTGAAGTGCATAGGGTGCCGGGGATGTTAAAAACGGCCCTGGTGGGCACCCGTATGCTCGGGAGGGACCAGAGACTCTTACAAAGAGTGCTGTCCAATTGACGCTACTTGTTGAATTCTTTAAGCATCGAAGAACCATTAACTCCGATATGCACTGTGAGACACTCCAACACAGGTCCGGGTGGGTCCAACACATGTCGATCCGCCAGTGCCAAGAGGGCTCGTTAATCTTATGGGCCCATGGCCCGAAATGAGCTTACGCCGGCACTGATCTGAAGGTTAAATAAGCACTTGTAATTGATATTTCAGTTAAATCCCATTTTCATACAAGTCCCTTGTTTTGTAATTTTACCTTCGTCTCAGAAAAATCTAGAACCGATAACGATAAAAAAATCCCCCCTTGCCCTAAATCACTTAATTTTAAACTCTTTTATATTTGTACGTTACTTTTGTTGGATAAATCGAACAATATATAATTTTGTTTTGAATTTTCTCATAATAGTAAGAGGCAATAATGGCCATTGAAAATGATGATGAGTTTAAAAGGATTGTGCCTTTATTGAAGGTAAACAATAGTCAACTGAAAATTTTTAAATTTACATTTTGAAAATTAAAGAACTAATTGAAAAGTCGGAGAAATATCGAAATATTTTATGGAAAACTATGCAAAACAATGGCAGGCAGAAATGAATGATTTTTTAAAATTTAGATGAATTAAATGTAGTGTTTTTAGTTTCCTCAAATTTTAGATTTTAATTAGACTATTATTTTCTAAGCGTACATAAATGGGGGGGGGGGTACATAAATTATTTATTAAGCATATAATAAGAAAAGTTCTCTTATATTACAAAATATTTTCTAAAAGAGTTAAGAATGAGAGAAATTTCTCTATTTCAATTATCCTCTGCAAAGTGGAAAGATAAAGGTGTTTCCATTACAAAAGCTTCTCTAAAAGCGTCTCCATCATAAAATCTCCTCAAACACTGCAAAGTAAGACAATAATTGAACTTTAACGATATCTCTTTCAATAAATGTTCGTAATTAATGCATATTCCCTAAATAGAGACAGATCAAGATATACATTTACAGGCTCTTCTATTCCAGCCATTTTAAGTTCGTAAATGTTATTCAAATCCAGGAAAATTTTTTTTTTCTATTTTTCTCCTCATATTTTAACTATTATTTATATGAATGCTATAAGTGCATCTAAGAGAACAAATAAAGATTCCTGTAAATTTAAATTTCAAACCGATTTTTCCAAGAAAGGTTTTTATTTTTGTACTTACGTATTATCGCAACCGTATTGGCGACATTATATAAAAGGAAATCCATGGATGCCAATTCAGTGTGTACGGCACATGCAAAATTGGGGTTTCCAACTTGGGGGTTGGAAAGTTTCTCAACTTTTTTTACGAATGAATCTGAAATGTACATGTGCAATGCTCAAAAATTTGAAGTTATTTATTCGAGTTATATTATTTTAAACTTCTGAGAAAATCGTATATTTCTAGCACTACGACACTTTTAAGTTCAAAAGGAATGTCATTTCTTTCAAATAAGCAGTATTTCGATATGTAGAAGTCTAATTTTTTTATGCTTATTTCTTGTTTATTTTTAAAGCTGTCATTTTTATGTCCGGTGTATACCCCCCCCCCCCTGTAAATTTCGATCTTATATTTTATGTTAAAAGTGCGCGTTATACGCCGGATTTTAAGGGTATATTGTTGCGATTTTAAGATATATAAATCAATATAAGCTGATATAGACCGAGGGATTTGATGTTAAGAACTATCTGTAAAAAGTTACAATATTTGAGGAAGGAATTATATTAATATTAGGTTCGAACCTGAATCAGTATCGAACCTGAGTTGCAAACGAGGTAAATGATCTACCGCGGCCATTCACCTATGGACGTAATATGAAGGAAGAAAAAATGAAGCAGATGCAAATGAGTTATTTTGTATTACCGATTCTTTTCCAAAAGTTATTTTTTCTTAATGTAGAAGTAGTTACTAAAGAGATGAATCAAAATGTTGAATATTTAATGCAAAAAATATAAACCTGGTTACCAAAGTTACTTATTAAAAATACCCAAATTGTTAGCAATAGGCTAAATTTATAATGATCACGTGATAGATCCAATCACGTGTTCCCCATTGAATTCAGAACTGACATTAGACTTGAACTGGTTGCCGTAGGTGTAAAATTTAGATAAAATTTCAAAACAAAAGTTGGCAACAGCGAAGTGCATGAACTGATGACCAGAAAACACGTGATTGCAATCATCATGTGACTATGACGTCACATGAATCTAGCTCATTCCTTCCAAAAGAAATAAGTACAGAAATAATTTTTATTTAGAAAGACTGTGGTCACGTGACCTCTTTGGATGATAGTAATTGTGTTGTCATGGTAATGTAATATAAGTGATAAAAAATGTTTTATTTTTAAAATTTATTTTGTTAATAATGCAAGTTATATAGGAGTAGATGCTCTAGATTGAATTTTGATGAAATACTCATATACATATCTGGCATGGAGAAAGTTGTTTTATCATTTGTATGTATATCGTTTCAATATTCCTAATTAAACAGAGCACAGAGTTTTTTTTAAAGGAATCGTCTGTTATTTTTAAAGTTCTCTTTTAACGACATTCACTTTACATCTGTTTTTTTGTTGTTGTTCCAAATCCCCTTGGAGCAGGAAAGCCTACACCAAGTCCATTTGACCTTCCCGCATAAGAATGTTACAAACCAGGTCTTGATCTCCAAACAACTGTCCTAGGGAAATGCCCCAGCATTCCAGAAGATGAGAAGGAGAGAGCAGGGACAGGTAAAGAAAGACTTTATCCCCTAACACAAAGGTCATACCACGCAGGTGACCACTTCTAAGGCGCGCCAAGGTCGTCTGAACGGCCTTGGATCTCCTGCACTGGAGAGATAGGCCAGGACTTATAGCTGCGAATCAGTGGTGAGCATGATGGTTTCGCCAAGTCAGATTCATTTTAACTCTGTTGAGGGATTGAATTTAAGAATGGCTCAAGACAGAAGAATTCGGGTTAGGGAGATCACAACCCTTACCAGCCGGCTCATTAGCTGCCTTGTTCCCAGGCACATCCACATGCGACGGTAACCACAGGAGACACGCTTGTTTCCTCTGATCAAGCCTAGCTAATTTGGAAATAATATCCAGACCAGTACTGTCCATAATCTTTGGCTAATACTTCAAATATTGGATGGAGCTCCTGTTGTCTGTCAGGATCCAGATAGTGTCCTTATTAGAGTTGAGAGCATGATCGAGAGCACCACTGATAGTGATGAGTTCCGATCGAAAGACGGAAGAGTGGTCAGAGAGAATTCCTGATGTGTTGATTTTAACATCACTCCCGGGAGTGTTACTAAATATACCACTTCCTGCTCTACTCGTGTCCGAACGGTTCCACATATGTTTTACTTTGTGAATTAAATACTACTTTAGAATTTTCTTCTAAAAGAATTATTTACACACACACACACATATATATATATATATATATATATGTACTTACTATTCTTGAATAGCATATAGCATAAATCCTCCTAAAGAGAAGAACAAGTTGCAGATATCATAAAAAAATATAATTCTGATCTATTAATTTTTATTAGTTAAAAACATTAAATTTTATATAAAAATTGCAAGTGTACGAGCATTTTTTTGTAGGCCACTGTATATCCTTACCTATTCTATTCTCCTATCGCAAACAGTGTTCCTGTTCCAGACCAAAAATGCTAAAATCTTTTATTTTGTAGAAATACCATCGATTCATTTCATTTCTTTGTTTAAAAATAATGTAAAAATAAACCATATACTGTATATAATATTTTGTATTCACTCAGAAAAGCATACAAGGTCATGGAGAAAAAACATTAAAAAAAAGAATGACTAAATAAAAATTTTCACGCAACACATGAGAAATAGAGCGATATTTTTTTGTGATACGGTTGAACAAAAACGATAAAAAGTAAAATAAAGTAAACTGTTTTAAAGCACACTTGATTCTGAATTCTCAGTGAATTGCTTATTTAAGTAAAACATATAATGAATACATGCTCCTATTTGGAAAAGAATAACGAATATATAATGAATAACCAAATTACATGGTTAGAACGTTTTGCTTACTCTATTCGACGATGCGATGACGATTTAACCATAGCAATTAATACAATAAAGTTATACTATGTATTATTTAGATGCTATCTTTGTAGAAGAAACTCAAAAAACAAAAATTATTTTTCTCAAGCCTGATTTTAAAACTTCCGATTATAAACTGAAACGTCCGCAAGTAATATAGGTTGAACCAAAAGTATTACCTGATTAATCATTTAATGTAATAGTGTAACTTTTGTATGATTGGTTTGGTCAGTTTTTGTATTTTTGTGTGCTGTAAAAGTCACGAATGCTTCCTCAAAAGTGACTCAGGTGAATCTATATATATAAAGGAGAAAAGCGACTCACTCACTGACTGACTGACTGACTGACTAATCACGAAATCTCCGGAACTATTCAACCTACAGACTTGAAATTTGGTAGACATGTTCCTTTCATAGAGTAGACATCAGCTAAGAACGGATTTTCCGAAATTCGAAACGCAAGGGGAGTTAAGGGGGTTAAGGGGCGTTATAAATAATTGCTTCCATGTTTAAACTACTTGATGTACAATCTTGAAATTGGGTAAGCAGATTCCTTTCAAAGAGTAGAGATCCGCTACAAAATGAGTTTGATGAAAATCGACCTCCAATTGGCGTTGCAGGGGCTTAGGGGGCGATACAGATAATTATTTCCATTTTTAAACTATTTGACGCACTGTCTTTAAATTTGATAAATAGATTCCTTTCGTAGAATAATGATCAGTTACAAGACAGGTTTTGTGAAAACAGACTTCTAAGTGGCGTTGTGGGGGATTAAGGGGTGTAATAGATAAATATAAACGTTTTTAAACTACTTCACCTACCTGCTTGAAAATTGGTAGGTAAGTTTCTTTCCTGGAGTAAATATCCGCTACAAAATGGGTTTTGGGAAAATTGACCCCCAAGGGGTGTTGCGGGGGCGGGCGGGGGGTTTAAGGGGCGTTATAAATTCCGATTTTTAAGTTACTAGACGTACAGTCTTGAAACTTAGTAAGCAGATTCCTATTCATAGGGTAGAGATACGCTACAAAATGGGTTTCGTGGAAATTGCCCCCCAAGTGGCGTTGCGGGACTTAAGGGGCGTTATAGGCAATTATTTCCATTTTTAAACTATTAGACGCAGTCTTTATATTTGATAAATTGATTTCTTTCATAGAGTAGAGATCAGCTATAAGAAAGTTTTGTGAAAACAGTCCTCTAAGTGGCGTTGCAGGGGATTAAGTGGCGAAATAAATAAATATTTTCATTTTTAAACTACTTGACCTACCTGCTTGAAAACTGGTAGGAATGTTTCTTTCATGGAGTAAATATCCGCTACAAAACAGGTTTGGGGAAAATTGACCCCCAAGGGGTGTTGCGGGGGTGGGGGTTTAAGGGGCGTTATAAATTCCGATTTTTAAGTTATTAGACGTACAGTCTTGAAACTTAGTAAGCAGATTCCTCTCATAGGGTAGAGATACGCTAAAAATGGGTTTCGTGAAAATTGCCCCCAAGTGGCGTTGAGGGGACTTAAGGGGCGTTATAGATAATTATTTCCATTTTTAAACTATTAGACGCACAGTCTTTATATTTGATAAAGAGATTTCTTTCATAGAGTAGAGATCAGCTATAAGAAGGTTTTGTGAAAACAGACTTCTAAGTGGCGTTGCGGGGTATAAGTGGCGTAATAGATAAATATTTTCGTTTTTAAACTACATGACCTAGCTGCTTGAAAATTGGTAGAAATGTTTCTTTCATGGAGTAAATATCCGCTATAAAACGGGTTTGGAGAAAATTGACCCCCAAGGGGTGTTGCAGGGGGTTAAGGGCAGGTATAAATAATTATTTCTATTTTTAAACCATTAGACTCACAGTCTTGAAATTTGGTAAGCAGATTCCTCTCATAGGATAGAAATACACTACAAAATGTGTTTTGTGAAAATCGACCCCTAGGTGGCGTTGCGGGGGTTCAAAGGGCGTTATTGATAATTTTTTTGCATTTTTAATTAATTGGACGCACAGTCTTCAAATTTTGCTAAGCAGATTCCTTTCATAGAGTGCGATTCCCCTACAAAATGGGTTTTGTGAAAACAGACCCAGAAGTGGCGTTGTGGGGGCTCAAGTGGCGTTATAGACAATTATCCCCATTTTTAAACTGTTAGACGTACAGTCTTGAAATTTGATAAGCAGATTCCTTTCGTAAAGCAGAGAACCGCTACAAATGGGTTTTGCGAATATCAACTACCAAGTTTAATTTCGGGAGTTTAAGAGGCGGAATCGATAAATATTTCCATTTTTAAACTATTTGATCATCCTGCTTGAAAATTGGTAGGCATGTTCCTTTCATGGAATAGAGTTCCTCTAACAAAGAGTAAAACGAAGACTGACCCCTAAGGATGTTTGCGAGGGGTCAAGAGGAGTTACAGAAAAAAATTAATGTCTTTAATTGTTAGACCCATATACTTGAAATTTGTTAAGCATGTTTCTTTTGTTGAATAGAGATCCACTAAGAATGTATTTTAAGCAAATCAAGTTCTTAGAGGGGGTTGCAGGGGGTTACTGGGACGTATTGACAAAAAAAATTACTTTTTTCGAGCTACAAGGGCTATAATAATGAAATTTGGTTTGCATTTTTCTTTTGTTGAATTGAAATCCTCTAAGAGCGGTTATTTTGGAAAACGGCTCTCAACGGGATTACGGGGATATTGATAGTAAAACTTCTTTTTTTCTGTTAGATTTAGACTTGAAATTTGGCTTGCATGTTCAATTTACGGAGTAGAGATCCACCGAAAATTGATTTTGCGGGAATCCACTTGGTTTTTGGGTTACGAAAGAGCAAATATTCTATACTTCAATTTTAGAGATTTTTAGAAGTTCTACCCTTTTTTTTTGCGACAGTTAAAGTATAAGTATATTTTTCAATAAATCGAATTCTTAATGCTAGACTTAGATATCAATAATTTATACAAATATACAAGCAGTAAAAATTTATAAAACATCATGAAATACCCAGCGAAGCGGGCCGGTAACAGCTTGTATTTGTATAAAGAAGCATCATTTTTTATATCATTTTGTGATAATGGTCGGTTACTGCTTACATCTGAGCCCCCTTGTCTACCTGTAAACCCGGCTAGAGGTGTGGGAAAAATTGAATGATCCACAGACATAATTTCAATTTAATCAATTTATTAATTCCAAATATCAATCAGGCACAAAATAAATCTAATTAAGGTAGATGATATATAGTAGAGCGCGGAGGTGAGATTCACTAACACGGGGATACTACTACAGACCCTCAACTGAATCTACGATAGCTTAAATACGCTCAATATAAACTACGTCGCACACTAATAAAAGCTAACTTCTAATTAAACAAGCTCACAATACCTGTACTTTTTATGCATCGGATCCTACACTGGAAACTTGCAGGTGATCTCTTCGGTTTGATCAATGTCGTTGGATCCACGCTCAGTAATCTTTTTCCTGGACAGCTCCAAGATCTCTAACTAATTCCACTCTCTTTCAATCTTTAACTAACAACTAACTCGCAGATTTTATGTTAACTCCTACTTGCCAACTCCAACGTGTCAACTCACGAACTCGCGAAAACATAATTTATATAATATACTACTTCCTTACTCGATGAAAGTTGGTTGAAATAAATATTTTCCTTAAAAGAGTCATGAAGGGATTAGTAGAATTAGAATCATTTTTTACTTTTTTTTTACTTTTATGTCTTCAAAATTAATTACTTTTTTTTTTTTTTTTTTTTTTTTTTTTTTTTTTTTTTTTTTTTTTTTTTTTTTTTTTTTTTTTTTTTTTTTTTTTTTTTTTTTTTTTTTTTTTTTTTTTTTTTTTTTTTTTTTATTATGATCTTGACATAGAGCGTGTATTATAATTTCAACGTAATCATAATTTTTGTGTAGCAGAATATCAAGAAATACAAGGGTGAGTCGGAAAATAAGCTTCCCCGGTCGATTGTGGTCGGAGTTGTGTATGAAAGTTAAAACAGAATGAGACATTAAAGATAAGACATAACTTTACTTTTCTGCATAAGAACCATTGAGACATTTGTCATACCGCTTGATAAACTTCAAAATGCTCTCCAGGAAAAACTCAGGGCTTTGCGTATGGAAGAAGCGCTTAACGGTTTGTTTGACTTCAGCATTGCTTCCAAAGCGCCTTCGGGTGAGATTCTTCTGCAAAGCCAGAAACAGATTAAAGTCACTAGGTGCAAGATCAGGACTGTATGGCGGATGGTGTGGGTGCTAACCAATAGTTGCAGAATGGTTTTGCGTTGCTGTCACCGGGTGTGGTCTCACATTGTTATCCAGCAACAGAGCGCCATATTTGAGAAGCCCAGGCCACTCTATTCGAATCGTCTCTTTTAATTTTGACAGGATATCACAGTACCGCGTAAAATTAATGGTTCCAACCTCCAAAAAGTCCATGCAAAAATAAACACTTCTTCCGTATTAAAAGCCCTGATTTTTCCTACAGGGTTTTTTTAAGCTTATCAAGCGGTATGATAACTGTCTAAATGTACTTGGTACTTATGTGGAAAAATAAAGTTGTGTCTTATCTTTAATGTCTCATTCTATGCTTTGACTTTAACCCGGCACTTCACGCGCAGGGTATGTCATACCCAGTGACTAAATATTTTTAATGACTCCATCTAAATCTTTTTCGGAAAATGAATAGGTTTTCGTACAGCTGACTTTAAGGTCAAATCCTTTGAGGGACATTAGCTCATAGGCGAATTCTAAATGTATATTTTGGGATACCGCCTCTTCGGGTATGTCATACCTGCGCGGGAATCATCGTTACAGTTCTAAATGCATGATCATGCTTTAATATCTTTCTTATGCAATGGCGCATTATTGTAGTTATGATGAAGAAATGTGATATTTAAGCAATTTAATAGTTACAGTATTTAATAGATACAGTATTTATAATAGATATATAGTACAACAGTATTTTTGAATGAAGAAAGACTCTTTTTGGGTATGACGAGAAAGAATCAAATGATGAAGAGTTAAAAAGCAAGTATGAAGCCTCTATTGAAATCTATTCAGATAATTTAACTGAGGGAGCAATTATCATGTCCTTGATAAGATGACCACATCATATTCAATGGCTAGAAAATTTAATCGTTAGCCTATGACAATATTTCTTGTGTTGTTGAATGTTTCGACAATAAATGCGCAAATTATTTTGTTATGTAGTCAGAAACCCCCTACTAGATATTGAATCAGACGCTGATTTCTGAAGTGTTTTAGATTTCGATTTACAGAAGAATGTAAGGAATGAAGAAACCTGCAAACAATGCTTCTACGAAATTTTAAGGGAAAAAAATTAAGATCCAGTGAAAACATCGCACTCACCCACGACGAAGACTAAAGGAGTGTATAAAGAACAGAAAAACTAAATTTGCGTGTGAAAAATGTAATAAACATATTTTGTTTCCTACTTTTCTTCCTTTCCCTCCAATGTATGTAACTTTTACAGTAAAAGCAGAATGTAAACACCATTGGGTATGAGATACCCAGCGCGTGAAGTTAAGGTAGTTTTTTTCGCGCGTGAAGTGCCGGGTGCTCAATTCTGACCACAGTCGACAGGAGAAACTTATTTTCCGACTCACTCTCGTAAATGTTGTTGTTGTTAATGCTACCTGTCTGGCGTAGTCAGATCGAGGCCCACCAAATTAAGGCACCCCTTGAACACTTGCAGTTTAATTATAGCCACCCTGTATATAAAAACGATAAATAAAAGCTTTTAACTAATTAAGACTCTACTGTCTATCAACCATTTTGAATTAACGAGGCTAATGAGAATCCTAGGGTACTTTTATTTTCCTCCTCCAATCTTTAGCAACTATTTTTATGCAATAAACTGCATTCGAAAAAGCCAGAAATTATGGAAGTTAACCTGAAGTTAAATTTTTCTTTCACACTCTGAAAATATTTTTATGTCTATTTCAATGATTCATTGGAGAGTATTCAATTCTTAAAGATATAGTTAGAAATATTTTCGAATATTTGAAGAAGAATGTTCTTTACACAGAAGTCTTCATGCACTTTCACAGAAGCCAAATTGACTTAGGGATATTGCGTTCAACTAGTAAGTAACAAACGCTGATTAAAAATATTTTTTATGTGTAGGAAAGTCACTTAACGATATCCAATTGACCTCTGTTTATTTTTTCCCGTTTTCTGAAACGGAACGCAGTTTTTTTTCATTATCTCACATATGAGAGGCTATCTGTTTAAGGTCAATGACAGGATATGTACACCTGTGAAAATCAACAGAAAAAGAATTATAATCTTAAGAATTTCTTTTATACCTTATATGGTATTTTTTCTTCTTTTTGGATCTATTTTTTTCCAACGCACGCACGTGAAAAAACAGAGATTAAAGAAATACAGTTTCAGGAATTAATCTTCTACAAATTATTAATACGAAAAACAGGGCAATATTTTTTTACTGCCTCAGTTAAAAATCAGTTAATTTATAAAGAAATAATCGTTTTTAAAATTTTTTTAATGAAGTGAAAAAGTTTAGATAGGGGGAAACAAAATAGGTGTTTTTGTAATTTTTTCTAATCCATTAAAATGAGCATTTGATTGGAATGTTGAGTTGCAGACGACTTTAAAATTTAGAAAACTTTAACAAGTGAATTCAAATTTTGATAAAACTTAAGCCAATATATCTCGTAAATCAAAAGATCAAAATTTTTTTTCTGGCCCTGATTACGTACGACCATCTAATATAATTAGTTGCGATTATAAGGTTACTCTGTTCTAACTTCATTCTAAAGCGACTTCAGAAAATAATTTTATTTATTAATTCGTCTTACGTAAAAATTTTAAGGGAAGAAGTCATTAAAGCACAAAATTTTCCAAGAATAAAGCTGAATTACTTTAAAAAAACATTTCTCGAGATAAACATTGTAGCCATCATATTTTTGAAAATTAAGCTCATTATTGATAAAAGCAGACATTTGAAAAGTGGTCCGCTATAATTTATTGGTAGCTAAAAAAAATGATATTTTCTACAATAATGAAAACAATTATATTTTTCATTAATAAATAAAAATCGTTTGGCAGTATAATAAATTATATTTGCTTGCGAATAACACATTGCTTGCTATTTTATAACAACTCTACCTGTAATCGTAATTAATAAAAAAGAATTGGCATATACACAATGGTGGCCAAAATTGTTGACACTTTTTTAAATTTGTTATGTTTTTGAAGTTTGTATGCTGATAAAAAATGTTGCATTGAACAAAATGCAAAGTATTTTGCATCATTTTAAAGACAATTTAATACTGAATTCAATACCAAAAACAAAATCCAAATATTTGTAACGCGAAAAAAAGTTATGCTGCAATAACTGTCGATATACATTGGATATACTGACGGTAACAGTGGAATTTCCTTTATTTTTTATTACAGCTTCACATTCATGTTTCATTGAGCTGAAAATAGTTTTAAGTTCTTTCTTCGTCATTACATGATGCCAGGAAGCAATTATATCCTCAATAAGTTTCCTTTTTATTTAATGGGTACACATCATTTGGGCAAGAGTTTTCAAACGGTACCACAAGTTTTCCATAGCATTGAGATCAGGACTGTTTCCTAGCCAGGACAACAATGATATTTAGTCAAGAAGCAATGACATCAAATAAAAGAGTATATTGGACACCTAGAAAGAGATGTTTTACGAGAAAGTGGTCTTTCCTACGTTAAAAGTGCAAGTTAGGTGGGTGGTTCAGTGACTACACCTGGAGACTGAAATTTTGTTTAAGATATCAGGAGACAAATTTAATAAAAAATACAGCAGGAAAAGGGCGAAAAAAGTACCCCCCCCCCATCTGTTAATGACAGAATAACAAAAATACTATGTCTCCAATGTAGAAGAATGTCATCAATGGCCTCAGAAATGATTTGAATTATACTGGTGTTTCTGTCATTTCAAAAACTATCAGGAGAAGATTAGCAGATGTTCGACTAAAAGGTAGAATTCCACGAAAATAGCCTTTTCTCAATTTACAGAAGAGTTAAAAAAGATTACAGTGGTCAAAGGAACATATAAATTAGACAAATGATTAGTGTTCACTAGTTATATGGAGGGATGAAACTAAAATATCGTTATTCGGTAGTAATGGCCAAAAATATGTAAGACGTAGAATAGGAGAAATGCTACATCCTAACTGCCTCCAGGCAACTGTGAAGTACCCACATAGTTTTATGATTCAATCACGCATATCAACAGATGGTATTGGTTGTTTTCATATCATCGATGGGACACTGAATATCAGAAAATACATTGACATTATTCTAGAACCCAAACTTTTACCTTCCATCGGCGATCTATTTACCAACAATGCTTTATTTATTTTTCAGTAAGATTCTGCTCCTTACCACACAGTAAAGTAATCGAAAAACTGGTATCGTTCTAAGATCATTGAGTTGTTGTCCTGGCTAGGAAACAGTCTTGATCTTAATGCTATCGAAAACTTGTGGTACCGTTTGAAGACTCTTGCCCAAATGAGGTACCCATTAAATAAAAAGGAACTTATTGACTATATAATTGCTTCCTGGCATCATGTAATAACGAAGGAAGAGCTTAAAACTATTTTCAGCTCAATGAAACATCAATGTGAAGTTGTAATAAGAAATAAAGGAACCCTCTAATCACTGATAACTCACTGCTATCACGTGTTTAATGTATATCGATAGTTATTGCAAGAACACTTTTCTGCATTGCAAACATTAATATATTTTTGTATTGAATTTAGAATCGCGAATTTTCTTTAAAATGATATAAAAGATTGTGCAACTTAACATTTTTTTTATAAGCATACAAACTTGAAAAACATAATAATTTAAAAAAGTGTCCACAATTTTGGCCACCACTGTATGTTATTCGAGAAATTTGAATTCTCATTGGTAGTTTGTTGTTTTATTGTATGATTTTAAATCTTGTTGACGGTGATATATAGTCGCCAACATCACGGTTATTTAAAAAAATTCCAAAATTTTATTCAACTTTAAAGATTTGAAATGATTACAAAAATATCCTAACATGTAAAAACATTGACTTTTATGATCAAAAAAGTCTTCGAACCTATTTAATACCAAATAATCGCACCTCCTTAAAAAGGCTGGAAAAATAAAAATATTATGTTAGGTTAATAATTTTAAAATGCATAACCATATTTTAGTGCATTATATTTAATCATACATTACTCCATTAATTCCATTTTGAATAGAAAAAAATGCTAGCATATTCAATCATACATTACTCCATTAATTACATTTTGAATAGAAAAAAATGCTAAGTTCAGATTTTGCAGGACTGTTCAGCGGTTGCATCAAGGTCAAGCGTTCGATGCGTCCGCCGTAAATTCCACCTCTGGCTTTACATGTATCAGTTTTATAATAAACAATAATAAAATAAAAACACACACAAAATCAAAACTCTTCTCTAAGTAATGCTGGAATTTTAAAATAAACGCCCTTTTGGAATAAATTCTGTAATTTCTTTCTTCTAAAACTGGCAACCAAATTTAATTTAAAATAGAATGAAAATTTTTCGTGGCAAAAGATTTGAAAAAAAAAACTCACGCAAATACTAATTGACCGTGAAAAAAAGAACGGTTGCAGTTTACCTTTCGAAAGAACAATTCGTCTAGGGCATGATAATTTATTTCCGCCTCATACTTAATTATTTCCCAATCACACGTTTATTTATAGTAGAAAATCTGTATAATTTAAAATAACCTCTCCATTACATTCGCGGTGAACTGAATTTACAACCTCTCACACACAGTCGTAGAGACTTTTTATTTTTATTTTTACTTTTTATGGTTTTTTGCCTTGCTCTTCTTTTATTTTCGACTACGATCAGATCTCAATTTGGATCCATTGTTTGGCAACCACAAGCGATTATAATGAATATCTTCTCCAAATGACATGCGCAGTGAGATAAGCCTAAAAAAAGAACGCGACATAGTAGAAGCGAACATCGCAGCTGTTATCGGAGCTGTATTAATGGAATAAATTGTTTTAATCCACGGCTAAATTTATTCATTTTGCCTCAGCGTCTATTGAAGAACAGGTGTGCTCTTAATTATGCATCGAAGTTGTTATTAAAGTGTCATCAACGTTTCGAAAAATAGCACCAATCTTAAGCTTCCATAGTACAATAACGCCAACGGGTTGTTCGAGAGATTAATAAGATAACCCTAACATAAACTTAAGGTTATGTTCCTTATTTGTTTTGATAAAAGTTTAAGGTTTCTTTTGTAGGTAGAAAAATTTTAGGCGAAAAAATTGTATTTCGTAGAATGCAACTCGATCATTATGATCATTTGAAAAGATTGATTTTTTGGTGTTTTTGGAATTGTTCGGAGTGGTGACCCGGTTTGTAAAACCGATGAAGGTTAATTTGGTTCTTTCTTTTTTGAACTCTTAATGTGAATGAAGGTTAATGGAAGGAAGATGCTGATTGATTATTTTAGCAGGTGTTGGACTGTTCTTGTTGTGTATGCATGTTTTTAAATTCATATTATACCGTCCTTTTAGGAATATAAGTGTTCTAAAATAAAAACAACTAACATTTGTTCCAGAGATATTCCATGAGCATCTTCTTGTATCACATGAAAACCATATTTCTAAAATTATTTGAAAAATCGTGATAACATTTTAGTAATTATACCAAATTCGCTTGAATTTTTCAGCTTCACGATACAGAAGTTAAATGAAACGGAAAAGCAAAAATGGCATGAAACACAAAGTTCCTTTTTAATGAACATTTGGAATTATTAATTATTAAAAAACGATTATTATTATTTTAATAAAAATTGATTAAATATTCCACTGTTAGAATATACATGTCTGATACTATTTAAAATTATGTTAATGCATAGTAATTAACGCGTTTGGAAGTAGTTTTTTTTTCTTCTAAAAGAATAAAATTAAAACAAATCAGTTATAAAATGTATAAAGATTTTAGAAAATTGAAAAAGAAAATATTACCAAAAGCTTGCTTCGTGCTTTTTTTTAAACCCTATATATACATCTTCAAATTTAAAATCATTTAGAACTTCATTACTCTGTATATTTTCTTTACCAATTTAAACTAAATCATGGTCATCATCCTCTTCGAAATTCTGTATTTTCTTATAATAAATCAATAGACATACAATGTTCTTTTTCGAATAAAAACAAGAAGTTTTGACGATTTTTTCGAATAAATTACTTAAAATAAAGCACTTTAAAGGAAAACAGTTTTTAGAAGAATTGAAACGATTGTCAAAATATTGAAACAAAAAATTTTATTTCTTGTTTTCCGAAAATGGTATGTTTGCTGTTTAAAAAATGTGAAGTCAATGGCCATTTGCCAGACTAAGCCACCTTCAACTAGACATAACACATGGATAGATCTAGCTACAAAAAAAGGAATTTTCTCCCCATTAAATTTTCCTTTTTTAAGCAAATTTCTTTAAAAATGCAATGCCACATTCAAATCAGTAATAAAAAATAAAAATTCAATTATCTTAAATGCAATTGGAAATACATTCACCTGGAATAGATGCGAATGAATTAAAAAAAAAAAGTTTATATACCAGAGGCATCTATTGCCAGATAACCTATTTTAAAACTTCTAAAGAATATTTCTGGGGCAAATTGGCAACACATTTATTAGAAAATGCAGTTTTGATTAAAAGAATTATAATAATGAAGGAAAAAAGGATTTTCATTCATTTTCATACCTTTTATTAAAAAAGGTAGGAATTACCAGAGAACATTTTATTATCAGAGAAAAATAATTATGTAAAAATAGATATTTTAATTTTTTTAATTAAACACTAAGTAGAACACATTTCTTAAATTTGAGTTTTTATGCATTCTAAATCAAATAAAGCATTTTCGGAGAAAATTCCGCTAATAATTTGATTATCACAACAATTAGTAGATTAATCAACTTCTGATTTTAAACATCAAATAAATAAGTAAAAAGTAAATTTTTCTTTATAAAGCACAAAAATAATATTAAAGAATGTAATTTTTTCAAATATTTAGAGAAATTTCATTATATTTTCACAATGTTTATTTGCAGAATATGTTTTAGATATGGATATAGTCGTTTGACTTGTGTTTTGAATTATTAAAATTTCCAGTTGGAACACAGTTCCAGTAAAATTTCTGAACTTTGGAAAATTATCCCTTAAATTATGTAGAATTAAGATGGGAAAAAAGCAGGAAAACTTTCGTTAATTTTTTAATATATATTTTATTTAAATAAATTGTTTAGATCAATTTTTAATCAAACAAATTTCAAAAAAATTGACAAACGATAACTTTAAGAAGTAAAGAATAGCAGAAACGTTTCAACAGTAAAAATAGCTGTACTTGATTTATCGAAATAGTTCTAAAATTTAATTGGCAAAAAGGCAATTTAACCGTTTTAATTTACAAAATGGTTGAACCTGACTGGCATAAAATCGAATTTACTTTGTGGAAATAACTACGCGAAAAATGTTTTAATTTGATAAATAGTTGGATTTGTTTCGCAAAAAAGACTAAAAATTAAAAACAAATTCTGTTTTAGAGACATTTAGGGATAAATAAAAAATAAAAATAAAATGATTATAATAAGAAAAATAATTTTAAAAAAAAACTCCAGTAGTCTCGCCCAAATCAATCACCGCGCAATTGTAGATATTATCAGTTTCAACCGAGTTAATACCCCAATACTTTTTTTTAAATCCCCACCTATTATTTACAACTCTAATCAGGCAACAGTTGTCTTTCTAAAAGTTGAATGAACTCTCCGATGCCGAAAAGTTTTTATTCCACCATAAATTTTTGCATAAGCTTTCTCCAAGAGTTGGAAGAACTCGAATAGCATTTTAACCACGGAGTCTAGCCATTTAATTGGTTTTGAAAGAGGTTACATTACTTTTACCTGATATCAAATAACTTAAATTTAGTACAGCACAATCGAATTGTGTCCAAAATCCAACTGTTTGAAAGGGACAGGTTTCAAGTATGTATGCGTGATTCTAATCCAAAAAAGATTGCTTTGTCCTATGAGAAATAGAGATAGATTTATGCATTTCAATTGTGGATTTTAGAATAAATAGCTTTTTTATCTGCTATTTTTTCTTCCACTTCCCCTGCCCATAACTATTCCTTAACCAGTATTTTATTTATCTTTTTTTTTTCGGTATTGAAATGCAAATTTTACGCGCTTTAGGGTCTTTAGACGAGAGTTTTTCCTGCTTGAACTTCGTTTGATGTATTTACTTTTAAGTGGAAATGGAATGTAACTTTAAAATCGATGAGAATTGAATTACTTTGTTTTAATTTCATGCTTGAGATGTCTGTGCAGTTAGGCTTTTTTTTCCCATTCGGATTTCATTCGGTCAGGCTATTATACAATTTAAGTATATTCTTCCACTTCGCTTTGTTTTCTTTTACCATTTTAATGCTCATTTCCCCCCTTCTATATATTAAAAAAAAGTTTTTTGTGATGCTGTAATAAATTTATTTCGCTGCTTTAGATCACCAAGAGAATGGTATGCTACAGCAGTGACTCCCAAAGTGGTCTATATTGATCACCAGGGGTCTGTGATGGCTTACAAGGGGTCTACGTCAGTGAAAAAATAATTTAGGGGTCCATGAGGCTGCGATATTGGTTTTCATTAAACTAAGTAGTGAATTTAATTTTAAAAGAAAATTTAATCACAAATGGAAACTAGATTTTACCTATTTAACAGATTTATTTGCCACATTTAATTACATTAATTAGCTGCTACTAGGTGACAGCATAACTTCTATTAAAACAAGAACCATCATTTCAACATTTCTTGCCAGAATTAAGCTAAAGGAGTATAATATTGGACGTCGCGAATTTTCCTAGTTTTCTCAATTCACCCCAGACAATCAATCTGCCAGGAAAATGTGATTCAATCTGCTTTCAACATTTAAATGTCCTTTATTCAGACTTTAAAAATAGGTTTGAGAATGCTTTGACCATGGTAATACCACAGTAGGCAATGAATTCTTATGGTCACATTGAAAAAAAACACGCCATATTACAAAAGTAACTAACTGATCGGAATAGGCACAAACGGAGATCTTAAAAGGAAAGTTTAGAATCCTATGTCAGCAATTCTGGCTTTAAAAAGACCTACCTGTTATTTATCCCTAATTATGGAGTTTTGTGAGAAAGTTTTTAATTGCTTTTCCTAATAAGAAAGATTTTCAGCGCGGCTGCCAATTTCCAAAATAAAAAAAAAAAAAGAAAAAAACTGGACACTACTGATTGAGGAGATTTAGATTTAAAACTGACAAGATTGATGCCAAATGTTGAAATTTGGTTTGTGAAGCACCAGATTCATCCCTCCCATTATAAACATTTGTTTGTTGGTCAGTTACTTTATCTATTAATTAAATTTTAATTTAATTAGCTTGTGTTTTTTAAGTTCTAAACACTGTACTTCACTACAGTTAGAAATTCCTATCTTTTAAAATATTCTCTTTTGGATTTCACGCAGGGCGCTTGTGCTGGAGTTTTCTGTGATCTTGTTTCCTTTTACTTACATGTCGGCTCTCATACGACTCATTATGACGGTTAAATCGAGGCCATTCATTTGGCCCCTTATCAGCTTTTTGCCCATCTCTCCATTTCTGATAAGGCTGTAATTTTATCAGATTCAAGTTCTGCCCTTCAGGACTTGGCAAGTAACCAAGACAAACCAAGTTCCAGAGTTGCAGGGAGCTGTTGAGCAGAATTCCAACAAAGGCTGTTTTCCAGTGGGTGCATTCCCATTGTGCCATTTGGGGAAATGAAATGGTGGGCCTTTTAGCAAAAGAGGCACGGATATTCTCCAAAGATCTACTAGAGACCTACCTCTTCACTCAACAAAACCTGAAATTGATATGATTTATAAAAAATGCTTTCGAGATGATGCATTGTGATGCCAGTGATGTCAAAAATAAATCATGGGGGTTGCTATTAAGACCTAACTGTGTCTCGGACTCTTCTCGTGCTGCTGCCGTGGCTGAGTTTAGATTATTGACTGGACATAACTGACTTTGAGCTCATTTGTTTCGTTTTAACCTGGCTGACTCCCCTTTTTGTGTGCTTCTGGACAAGTTATGGATGCTGCTAATCTAGACGTGTGCTCTGCACTTAAGAGTTTGGACTGTATTGTGAAGAAATATTGCAGATTGCCTAGTGACTTGATGGTCAATGGTCAGGCATTTGATAAATAAAATAAATAAATAATATTTTTAAAAATAAGTAGCTCTTTACCCCTGTTGTCAAAACAACATTTCAATTGATAAATTTGCTGAATTTCAATATTAGATAAGCAGGGGTCTACCCCAAACTCAAAAACATAGCACGGGCTGGTCTATGAGAAAAAAGTTTGGGATCCTCTGAGCTACAATATCTGCCTGAATATCTATCATCATTAACACCATCGAAAATGCCACCCCCTAAATTGAATTTGAAATTAGGCTGTATCGTCCATCATATTATTAAGAACTTAATGTATTACTGATGGACAGTGTAATGGCACAAGATTGGCAGCGAAAAATATTCAGGAGAATATACTGCAGTGTGAAATTTTATCAGGAAATAAGAAAGGCGATATTGTATGTATACCAAGGATCACACTGGACACCCGAGGGGGACTTGAATATGCCATGCTTACTGAAACGTACGCAATTTCCTGTAAGATTGGCATTTGCCATGACTATTGATAAATCACAGAGCCAAAGTTTTGAAAAAGTCAGTTCATGTGTAACATCGAAGGAAACAATATTTACTCATAGACAATTGTATGTGGCTCTGTCGAGGAACAGAAACAAAGGCGGAATAAAAATTCAGTGCAATTTAGAGGAAAAGGTGATTAGGAACATTGTTTTTGAAAAGGCACTATAATTTAGTGCCTTTTCAAAAACAATGTTCCTAATCCAAATTAAAATACGGAGATGAAGACTTGAAATTAATTTTTTTTTCCTGCTTACAATATATTGAGAAAAAATAGAACTACATAATGCATGTAAATTACAGTTTTAAAATTTCAGTAATGAGTATGAACAGTTGCTCCACCGTTAGTCCCCTAGTCTTTATAGTTTTAAAAATAATTTATTCCATTTTACACCATTATTAATTTGTGTCTTCCTTTAATGTTATATTGATTCATAACTCAATTTTACACTAGGTATTCAAAATTCCCTTCCGGGTATCAAAACGTTATGGTAAAAAAGTTAAGACGAATACAGCAAAAAAGAGCATTTGAAAGAAATACAGAAACAAAAAAAAAAAATCAAGTTTTATTTATGTATTTTACATATTCTATGAGTAGCTTACGTATTACACCTGTTGTGGTTGTTTCTTATCTCAGATGGTGTCGCTTAGCTACACCATCTCCATAAAGCCAAAAATCGCCAAAAAAAAATCGAGAAATACAATAAAATAGGATTTCCTAAACTCTCGGCAATAGTAAAATTCAAGCAATTAAGAATAAGACTGGGGGAGGCCTGATCAGCCTCGCACCTATGATATTCTGGAAAGACTTTCCGTCTCTGTTGAAAAATAAGAGATTTGATGTGGCCACTAAAAAAGCGTGATAGAGCCGTCTGTTGATTCCTAGGAATATTAAGTTGGTGACACCCCAACGAGGTTTTTCCCAAAATACCAAGGGTGAGCAGGTTGTATTCTCCAAAGTGCATTTAATTCTATCCTTTTAATGGAGGAGAGTTCGGCAAAAGTTAAACAAGTGTTACCCCGCAAGGTATCAGCAGGAGCAGTCTTGGCTGAACAATCGGGTATCTCGTTACCCTTCAATACAATATGGGAGGGGACCCATTGAAAGTATACACAGTATCTAGAAGAAAATCGAACCACAATATCCAGAATATTTAGGCTTGTCACATCCCCAACAGTTGTCCAACGAGAAAGGTGCTGTATAGAAGCACGATTGCTATTTAAAATCCAAATGTCCCTGAAGACAAGGTCAGAAGCAGTGTCAATAAATTTCAATCCCTTATAAATTGCAATAAGTTCAGATCTAAAAACAGAACAACAGTTATAATATTCATATTCTTAATGTCAAAAGTACCATCAGGTGTCTTAATGTGCACCCCTCTTCCAGAAATACCACCGTCACCCATGCTGCCATCAATATTATAATTCGTTGGGTGGATGACCACACAGAGTACCTAGCTCTGTCGAGATTTAACCTCTCATCGTTAGGATTTTGAATGACTGTTGCCCTTTGTTAAATAATAATACTTAATAAGTAAAATATACTTTAAAGAGAATAATAAAAATAAGAAATTAAAATTAATAGA
This sequence comes from Trichonephila clavata, assembly GCA_019973975.1. Classification (NCBI taxonomy): domain Eukaryota; kingdom Metazoa; phylum Arthropoda; class Arachnida; order Araneae; family Nephilidae; genus Trichonephila; species Trichonephila clavata. The sequence goes on from BMAO01025709.1 coordinate 139,917, forward strand.
GTAAGTACTTTAAGTGCTTGAAAAATAACTTCAAAATCGGTGCAAGCCCTGAAAATGAGAGCAGATTCAGATCAGTGCGTGTGCGGGGATGAAGCCTGACCAATGGAGATGCAGCAAGTGATCTCAATCCATCAGTATCGATTTAAACAGTTAGATATAGAACTTCCATCAGTATAGATTTTTAATGCCGAATGAGGGATGCCATGAATTGTCTCCAGAGCAATTTATCTAGTAAGTTCTGGTATATGCCTGGTATTCTACCTACGAGTGAACCCTTGGTCACATGGCATGAAGAAGATGATGATGATGTCGTATCCAATGACGGGACCAAATCAGACAGTACCATAGGCCCAGATAACTGTTCTGGCAATTTGTGCAATTTTGTCTACATAGAGGTTTGTTGAAGAGAAAAGGACCCCTATTTCTTGTAGAGCAGCAAGAATAGCTGAACAGTCAAAAACATGAGCAGGTGTTAGCTCTATACCTAAACAGTTATCCCAATTCCTGTAAGTTGTTCTACCATCCCTATCAAACTTCATTCCTCTATGATGACCTGTTCTTAGCCAGCAATAGTTTTTGTTATAAGGCGGTCTCTGTTTATATTACAGGTCACACGGCATATTAAATACTATACAACATTGTTGTATGGTATTTTTTTTTGTATTGTATCAACCCATAAACATACCTAAAATTATTAAAATTGACTTAATACTTCTGCCTAATTATCAACCTAAAGTGAAAATTCTTTTAATTTAGTAAACACCAGGGTATTTCATGATAACATTGAAATAAAAAAAAAGTGCCATCTTCAAAATGGTTACTATAATCTGCTTTCCATTTTTTTAGTTTGCAAATAAAAGTAATTTTTAAGATGTAATAAAATCTGTCATAATGATGAATGATTCTAAATGAGTTGTTAATATCTTATATAATACATAAAATTTAAATTTATTACAGAACTTTGTAGTTCCAAATTTAGAAGCTTCATTTCAATCTTCCTTTAAAACCTTTTAAAACTTTTTACGAATTGATTTCATTTTTTTAAAAAGAAATCTACTAAATATTTCACAGTAAAGTCATTGAGACAATTTCTGATGCCATTAGCAAATAAGTTAATTTTTCGTTTTTATATATATATTTTAAACCAATAATTCTCTCCGTGACTTTAAAATAATAATGAAATGCTTCTCAATACGGTTTTTGCAATATGGATAAAAAAATAAAAAAAATAAAAAGTTCAACTTTACATCAAAATTTGAGTTTCTCAGAAATTTAATATTATTTTAATATAAAAATCTTATCAAAAGAACTCTTAAAATTTTCTTAAGATGATCAAAGAAACAAAAATCATGCAATAAGTTTGAAATTAATAACTATATAAGTAAACATTAACATATCAACAATAGTAAAAATGTAAACTCATGATTTTCAATGAGCTGCTGATTAGTTCAACGAATAATTTTAATCGCTAACGTTTGAACTTAATTATCTTTTTCACTATAATCTCAAAAACATGAATAATTTAAGAAAATATAAAGTTTGCAATAAAAATATTTTTTCCCTCAAAAGAAATTAATTAGATTCGAAAAAAAAAAAATTGTTGCTTTCAAAGGGATGGATTTTCCTTCCAAAAGAATAAATTTGATTTAAAGTAGATTAAAATTCTCCGTATAAAATAAATAAGTTTTCTGAAAAAAGGAAGAACTTCATTGCAAAAAAACTCATTTGGAAAGTTGGATATACATTTCCAAGGCATTTAAAAATAATTGCTTGAAGTTAGAACTCATTTGATCGATTCGAATATGTCTCTCTCCTGAGTTTTTGAAGATTTTATTCCAAAACTTTCTATTTTCTATTCTTTCTATCAATTGTTTTTTTTTTTACATGAAAAAAAATGTATTAATGTTTAGTTGTAAAATTCAGACAATATGTGTTATTCCCACAAAGATATTTAAACATGAAATTACATGTAATTCAACTTTTTCAACTATTTTAAACATTAATTAGAATTAATACAAAATTGAAAATTGCACTAGCTATATTGAATGTTATCAATTAAATGTTTTTCCTTTTAAATGAAAACATATGATGAGAAAAAAATTTCGAATTAGAAAGAGATTCATTTAGAAGACGATTATTTTTTTTCTTTAGTTAAAATTATTTTTTAAAACATTTAAAAATCGTTTGCCAAAGAATTAGTACAATTAAAATGCTTTTTTTTTTCTTTAATAAAATTATATAAACATTGTGTGCTTGAAAAAGTAATATTTAAATAATTCCTTAAAAACACACAAAACTTTTAATAAAAATTTTAAACAAAAAGCAAATTTTAAGATATTCAAAGAATATTACGAGGTATTTTATTTCCTTAAGGGCAAGTTGCTAGTAAAAATAAAAGATTTTAATTCTTTTTCCATAAAAAACTTATAATTATACTTGAAATAGGATTATGTTCAGAAAAGTGTTTATTGCTGAAGTATTAATAATTAAACAAGAAAAATTTAAAATTGGGTGACATATTTGCTGCTTATAAACATATATTACGTGATATTGAATATACGCAAAAATTCAATTTAGGTTTGAATTTTTAATGCTAGAATATATATAAAGTAAGGCTTAACTGTTGCCACTAGATAATGTATGACCAAAAAAAGGACAAAAAAAAAAAAAAACCTGTGTGATTTGCTTACGAACATAACATAAAAAATAAAAATAAAATCCCCAAGAAAATTCCAACAAGTTTTTATTCTTTTTCCTTGTAAAACCGGTGAAATTATACGGTGACTTTTTAAAGCAACAAGCTCTGGCTACGGATTTTGTTTCAGAACTTTACTTACTTCACTGGTAACTGCGGTCACGGTTAGAAGGTTATTCAGGATAATAACCTCACAACTGCAAACGATCAAGAAAATGAAGTATTGAATCACGCTAATATTGTAAAAAGCGGAGAAAAAAGAACAATAAAATAAGAAAAAGTGAAATGGCAGCCGTATGAAATCGCACGCAGTAGTTACTGTTGGTAAAGAAAATAGGGCTGTTAAGAATACTTATTTTTATTTTAATTTTATTTCCTTGCAAACGATATGAAGTAAGTATCGTGCTCTGTTGAAATAAAAACGTCTCTCGGGCAACAAATGGATAATTTTGAAATGAATAGTTGGGTTGGAGAGTTTTCGTGCACATATGAACTCTTGGAATAAAAGGATTTTTAGGTGAAATCCGATTTTTGTTCTAAGAATTAAATTTTCACGCGAAAAAGTTGTTCTTTTATTTGGTTGGATTAAATTTTTTTTTTTAGATTTTGCTTCTTGTTTCTCGCTGTTTGCATATTTAAAGAAATCCAAACTATTTTTACAAATGCTCGACGCATCGATTTAATGCAAAAAAGTGCCTCCAAAAGAACAAAAAATACTGAAATTTTCTATGGAACTGCATCCCCCCCCCCCGACATTTGAAAATACAGTCGGATCTCTGTTTGACGAAGTCGCTAAATCCGGAAAAAAAGTTCGTTATGTGGAAAATTCGTTAAATAGGGATTAATATTTTAATATACCTTAGAAAACACATAAAACACAAATTTTAAATTCAGAAACACTATATATTATTTAAATAAAATAATTATTCACTTTTTTTGTAGATTGTTAGCTATTTTATATATCTTACAATGATGGACCCCGTTATGTACTTTTTTTGTAAATTTTTATCAATTTTTTCCCATTTTAGTAATAATAATTTCTTTTTCTGTTCTTAATTTTAGTATGTTTTTCTTAAAATGTACTAAATAAATCTAAAAACCACAAAACAATCCCCACATCCTCATTTTTTTTTTTAAAAAAAGTTGTCGTTAGTGGTCGGATACCTTAAATGCAACAAAGGGGCGTAATAAAAGATTAATACACAAGAGTCACACAATTCACTATTAAAACATATTTAATCACTTTGAACCATTGTCGAATGATGAATAAAGTACATGAGATGATACCTCATTCCCTATGCCAGTGGTTCTTAAACTATTGTCAAAGGACTCCTGGAGGTCCCCCAGATCCTTTCTAGGGGGGCTGCGAAGATCTCTGGTTTAATGTTAAGATTTCACTCTTTGACAGACTCTGAAAGGCTGCTGATTGGTAAGACTTCTGATTTCAAATATTACACCAGATATAACAACATCAAGGACGTCTTAAGACTTCTTCCCTGGGTCTCTACTCAAAAGCAGGGGAGTTTTAAGGCTTGGGCCTACTGGGCTTAGGCCCAGGGCCTCGCCCTCGTTTCATTCACGACTCTGCCTTAATAAGATCATGATCCAGATAATATTAATGTTCAAATATTATTCTCCGAAAAACAAGGAATTTCAAACTACATGCATGTCAACTGGCAAACATCGTAAGACTGTATTATTATGGGATGACCATTGTCCATGTCTAGGCCTAAGCCTAATACAAAAAGCAATCATTCAAATCATTTAGTCCAAATGTGGTCATCGGTCGAGCCGGTTTGTGTCTAGGGTTTTGAGATTGTGAGCCGTGCGCATTTATTTGTGTCAACTTACCGTTTGAACGAGTATTTGGCATTGCATGCTGTACACTGCCTACTTTAAAGGTCATAACTTGTATAGAGACCCAGGGCCTCAAAAAATCTTAAGATTTGTCTGGGCCCAGGGCCTCAAAGAGTCTTAAGGCGTCTCTGCTCAAAAGTAGGCCCCATGACCTTACATAAGTGTAGGTCCTACCTATGATCCTTAAAAGTAGACGGTACATAGCAAACGTTGTTAAACACTCGTACAAACAATAATCCGAAACAAATGAAACTGCACGACTCATTATCGCACAAACCGGCTCGGCCGACTGCCACCTTTTGGCTGAACGAGTAATGATGGTGCATGGTGGTAGGCCAAGGCCTATACGTGGCCGATGGTCATCACATGTAGCCAGTTGACATATTGTAGGATATTCCTAGTTTTACGGTGAATACAACAACAAAAAAAAACATATTTGACAGTTGAAATCATTCGAGCCATGATCTTATTAAAGCCTAGTTGTAAGCGAGACGAGGTTCCCATTTTGGTCGAGGACCTGGGCCAGGGCCCAGTAGGCCCATGCATTAAAACGTCCCTGAGTAACACTCGTGAAAAAAAATCCTGCATCATCCTTCTCTCATTAAATTTTTTAAATTTATACAGTTAAATACATGATTTATTTATTTGAAAATAGAATTTTGTAATATTTTTTATACATATATAAGATGTTTAAGGTTTTCTTAAAGGCAAAAAAAAAAAAAAAGTGTTAAAAAAAAGTCTGTAAAAAAAAGCAGAGGTAGTTTTAGGATTATTGAGGGACCGCTAAATTACTCAGCCATGTATTGGGAGTCAGGAAGGGGTGTTCAAAATCTTGGAGGTCTGTCAATGCCGGTTTAAGCTCATTTCGGGACCTGGGCGCAGAAGATCCACGGCCCTTTTGGTGTTGGAGGACCGAAATTTATAACAAGAAAATCTAATTAAGTCTAGCTTATCCGGTCCCTTTAGGCTCCTCTGGGCGCCCGCCCCAAGCACCCAATGAAAATACCGGCACTAGGTTCTATGATTTCAGGGTGATACATGAAGGAGGCCTGCGGCGATCGAGAGTTTTAAGAACTTTTTCCTATGTCATTCTATTCTGAGAGGGTCACTCTTCTTTTGCTGTTTATATATATATTTAGAATAATTTTAAATTCTGTCTTATTCTGTTGACTTTACTCTCTTGCATTGAGCTAAGTTCAAGTTTAAAAGTTGCTTATGCAAATATACTAAAACAAAAACGAATTTCATGTTTTAGTTTTGTATATAATGCTGTTTTGAACAGGAACCGGAAGTAGAGATTAATGTCTAGATTTATGTTCTGAGCAGGGCATTTAATAGCATCTTCTTTCTAGAATAATCGACTCGGATTTTACATGAGATGTGTCAAATCTAGTTTCACGAGTATTTTTTGCATCGAGAATTGGTATAATTGCAACTTGCACCTCTTTCCACTTCTGTTAGGTTAAATATTAATTTGTTTGTTTCAAGTTGAAGTTTATTATATATATATATATAGAAATTTTTCCTCAAAATTAAAATTCTGTAAATTAATTATTTCAGTAAAAATAACAGTTTGGTTCTTCGGCCATAAGTGGAGTTCTTCAAACTCTACATTGTTTAAAGTTAATAAAATATTAGCACCATACTTCATAGTGCAAGTAAAGAATTTTAAGTTCAGGTGAAGTGCTGAAATATTATTTCATAATAGGTTCTCAGGCAAAATTGAGATTCGATCCAATAGTCCACCTTTTCGAGGTTCACGGTTTACCACCCAAGCTAGCACTTTACCATTATATAACAATGATTCCAAAGGTTACGTAAAATACCGAGATGTATCTATTTTTCTAGATTAAAAAGTCAAGAAATTAAATTAACCTTAATTAAAATTTATACATTGTATGGACAGAAGAAAGGATGTGTGTGTGCGTGGTTACTCCAAACTAATGCAAGAGTTATTGAAAAATTTTGGTTCTTCCGTATTATCGCACCAATCGCCAGCTCTATTAATAACTCCTCGCCAAGCTGGCAAACCCGATTTCCTATGTGTCGCACGCGCTGAATTGGCAACCAAGTGCTTCGTTTCATATAATGTCGCTAATAGATTGCGATAATACGTAACAAAATTTCTTTTGTTACTTTATTACAAAAAAGGTAATTAATAGAAAAAGACAAAATATAATATTAAATAAATTCAGATATTAATAAAAAAAAATTGATAGTCAGAATTTGAGTATATTCAGAAATACTCATAGTAAAAACAGAAAAAGGAATTAATACCCAGTCCAAATACACTGACAGACGATTACCGAGAATATGTAAGTTCCATACCACAAAAATCAATGCATCGTTTCCAAAAATAGGTATTAATACTAAACTTTCACACTCAATAAAATCGCGTGACAGCGCCGCGAGCGACAAACATTGGCTAGAAATCTGTAGCGATGCATAGGGCCCTAATAAACTGTCAATACACATTTTGGGCCCCTATATAAACCATTGCAAAATCTAACAATGCTTTAAGAAACATGATACAGTTTTCTAATTTTAATTATATTAGAACAAATTACCAGATTTTCCAAATGGGTCAAACATTTTGAATTTAAATTGAAATTGAAATTTTACTCTATCTATCCAACTATTTTGAAAAAAGGAGTTTCAAAGAAAAAAGATATTTTATGAAGTTAAACTCAACATACAAAAAAAGGAACTTGAATATTACCGTTATTAGTATAATTTCTTCTGTTTTTCATTAATATTTATTCAGTTGCCAAGAATTTCGAAATATACAGATCAAAATAACAATGCGTATGTTATTCAGTGTCTTGTCAGCATATTAACAGATTAAAAGAAAGAGAAAAATAAATAACAATGATAAATCTGAAATAAACAAAACTTTGCAAAATAAAATCAAAAGTACGCAGTAAAAACGTTTGCCAATTCACACCGCGTCATGGAGATATTTCTGTTTACATTATTGAAGCATAAAATAATTCTACCTGTTGTGTAAAACTAAAACAAAAGAAGTATATAGAAATATAGGAATCATTCGAATTTGAATAAAAATATCTGGGCTAAAATGAAGTACAGGGTACAAGCTAGATATTTTAACAATATTCCGGCAAGTTTTAAAATAAGTCGCCAAACTATCATAAGGATTGCCAAAAATTAAAAAAAAACTAAAAACACCTCTTTACAGTTAATCGAACTAAATTGTAAATTAATCTTTTAGTCGTCAAATCTGGAATTAGTCGCTAGATCTGGAAATGGGATCTGAAATTAGTAGACAGAGGCGGGATGGGATTTGAAAATAGGAAATCGTTAATCTTGATGATCCTGATCAGGACAATGCAACAAAATTATTAAATTATTGTATTGTCAACGGTCTTGGACAAGTGAAAATTTGTTAATGAAGCACCCTATTCATCCTGTGGCGGAATCTAAATAAGCCAGTAACAGCCTCCGGACAGGAGTGATCACTTTTGTCTAGTGGTAAGTTACGCGCTTACGAATCGGAAGGTACCGAGTTCAAACCTCCGATATTGGTGATCTGGACGTGATTTGAACACGCAACCTTCTGAAGGTACCGAGTTCAAACCTCCGATAATCCCTCTCATTAAAAGCATTTATTTGTTGCCCACAAACCGAAAAGCATGGCAAAAAGTTTGGGAATCTCTACTCTATATCCTGGACGCTCCAGCTGCTGGCATCTTCGGTGGAGTATAGTGTTTTTATACTTTTTCTATGGACACGAGAACAACAATAACAGCAATTATCTGAGAGAATTTTTTTTAAAAAGTTACCTGCGTATTATACCGTCGACTAATATCGTCAAATCAAAAGACGTTGCCAAACACAGCGAAATTCAGCCAACAGAGGAAACTGTTCTGACGCATGTGGACACAGAAAAATAACGGCGACAGCATGTGGTGATGTTTTTTAAAATGGCGATGTCTTTTGATTTGGCAAAATTGGTCCACGATATAATACATAAGTACCAAAAGGAAAAGAAAAAAAAAAAACGTTACAATTTTAAGTGTTTCGAGGGTACTTACTTATTATTACAACCTATTGGCGACATAATACAAACGAAGCACATGGGTGCCAATTCAGCGCGTAAGACACATCGGAAATAGGGGTTGCCAACTTGGCGCGTTATTAATAGAATTGGCGATAGTTGCAATGATACGTAAGTACCATTTCGAGTATAGTATAATACGCTTAATCACAAAGAGGAAAAGTTCTATATGACTCGAAAGAAGTGAAGGGTAGACTCCTTCTATTTCTTTATTTTCCTTTATTTGTTTTAATAATATGCGCAAAAGTAATCGTTCATATCCCATGCACTTTTTAAATCAAGGAGCCATTTTTAAGAGCATAATCATCCTAAGCACACGAAAATATAGGTAATGGTGATGCATGTGAGTTTATTTTTCGGGAAGAAATTCTCAATAATGATAAATCACATAACTTTTAATAAGCGAAATGAATAGTTGGAAAAGCTTCGACATCATTTATGTAATGAAAAAATGGAACGGAAAAAAAATATTCTTATTATGCTATGGACAGGAATTCAACGTCCCGAGAGGGAAATATTACATCGGTGTAATGATGTAACGTTCCACAAAATTAAATATACATTTGGGTTAACGATGATTGAGTCGTCTATATCTCAAGTCACATAAATCAACTGACAGTAACTTTTGCAAAATTAAATTTAATCTAATGTTGAGGCTGATGGCTAAAAGAAAATCATTTTTCATCTGAATTTTTGTTTCCTGTACCGTCAGTATCTTAGCTTTGTGTTAATGCTGCCAAAATATTTTTTTATTCTTTTAAAAAATAAATTTCGTTTTAAAAACAAATCTCCATTTGTTATTTCATAAAATAAAATGAAAGGAAGATAAAAATAAATAAATAAATAAAAAGAATACTTCATTATTTACATCTATTATTAAAATTAATATTTCGATTTAAACCTCCCCAACTAATGGTCTTAAGTATTTTTCCTTCAATCAGTTTCTTTAAATACAACACATCGCCAAATGCCGCGATATTTCAACCAATATTGGAGAACAGTTTCCATCCATGTTACAAAACAATAAATACATCGATAGCCTTAGGTAAAGACTGAACAGGCCAGGCAATATTGTTTTATTTGGTGAGTTTGCTCGATGGTTTGATACGTAAGAACCCAAATTGTTACTTACGTATTATCGCAACAATCGCCAACGTTCGAGACAACTCGCCAAATTGTTTTAGCATGTGTCGCATGCGTTGAATTGGCAATCATGTGTTTCGTTTCATATAATGTCGCCGATAGGTTGCTATAATACGTAAGTACACCCAAATTATTTATATTTATCATTCAAAGTTCGTATTTTGTTTTAGGACATGAAAAAGCATGATATCGACTGAAGTGTGAAGTGATATTCTAATGCTTAGTTGATAGAGGTTTGTCTGTTTAAAACTCAATATCTTCAAGGATACTAATATAATACGGTGCATTTAGTTGAGAATAGGCGGAATACTAGATAAAGTACTTATTCCAAATCAGTTTTTCGAGAAGTGATATGGAAATCTGAGATATTATTCAAGAAATAACAACACATTTCTGGATTCAACATCGTTTAAAGTTTTTATAACATAATTGACATCAAGCAAAGGAAGCGTGTACAAGTAACCTTTAAATAAATGGTACTTTCGTATTATCGCAACCTATTGGCGATATTATATGAAACGAAGCACGTGATTGCCAACTCAGCGCATGCTACCCATACGAAATTGGGGTTGCCAACTTGGCGATTTATCTTGAACGTTGTCGATTGTTGCGATAATGCGTAAGTACCAAACAAATTATCCTAAAGTGTATATACTTTCTTCATAATCTTTTTAAAGTCTAGATTTGTGGTTCTTAAATTTGTTTCTACTTGGTTATAATTAGAGCCAGAAACTCTAGAGTAGTAACCATATGTGTTTTTATGAAGTAACTAGAAAATACGACTTCGAATTTTAAATCTACAAAAGACTGAATATCTTGGGGTGCCACAAGGAAGATTTTTCAGCTAAAAATTGATGTAGGGCTCAAAGATTTTCCATGATTTTGTGGAAATCCAGGGAAATAGACTTTATTCAGGTTTTTCTTTTGTATTTTGAACAAGGTTTAAAATGACGAAGCTCATCACCAATGATTTTCTGTGCCTATTACAACTTCATCAAATTAAATTAAATTAAGTACATCATCAATTAACACTGAGTGGTGTTTACCAAGGCTCTGATTCCTCGTTCGTCACAAATAAACTAATAAAAGCAACAAATAAATAAATAAAAAAGGAAAAGTTGTTGCGAAATCACAAGCATAACTTTTAACAATTTGATTTATGAGATTCGAGAACGAATAAAAAGAAATAACAATGGCTCACAAACATTATAATGTAACGATTACGAAATTAAAAAACGAAAAACATTGGATATAAATGTAAAGTTGGAGATATAAAGTCACAAAATTAATAAACGAGAAACAACTGCATCGTAATGAAAAAGAGAAAAATAGCATATAATACATTTCGAACCATAAAACATAATCGAACCTACCTGATAAATATTCAAATACAAGAAATAAAAAACAAAAAATGTATACACGATTAGAAAATGAAAATACGATTATGTAATGTATATGCATGTTTAGTTCATGTGCTCACAGTGAAATAAAAATCTAAAAGCTACAGTTTATTCGAATTAAAAGGCATAATTTGGATGAATACTCGCAAAACTTAAGACAAATAAATAGAATATTAGATTACATATATGAATGCATATCTAGGAGCGCAACACAAATATCATGAAAATTTTAATGAAAAATATTATTCTAAGTATGTTATTAATTTTTTTTTATAATAAGCAAATGAAATTCGATTTGCATATAAATGTATTTAAATGTAGAACGCGACCTGTTGGATTTTGTTTAAAATGAAAGAATATTGTGATTGGATATGGTGACCAAACGATTTTTTTTTCGAACGCATGGAACGAAAGAGTTTTATAACGCTCTAAAATTTAATCTTTCCGTTGCATAATTCGAATGATAAATGTTTGTTTGTAATAAGGAATATTAATGAATGCATGTTAAATAGTGAACTGAAATTGTTTATCAAAAAACTAATAACGGACTGAATTCACGATGGTTACATGACAAATGCAATCACGCGTTTTCCTCAGAATTAAAAAGTGACGTTAGACTTGTATTTGTTGTTCTACTTGCAAAATTTAGATAATATTTCCTATTTGATAATTAGGTAAATATACTAAATTAGTACTAAAGGTTATAAAGAACTAAAATTTTTCAAAATGCTTTCAAAATTAAAAAAAAAATTCTTATTAAATGAGTGTATTTTTAAATTCATTGCATTTTGTATATACCATATGCGTTGTTTGTTGCCAAATATATAATTTTTCAAAGTTTCTGCAGAAAGCAAAAATTGGGAATAGCGAAGCGCATGATCTGATTGGCTGGAAACACGTGATTATATTTGTCATGTGACTGTGACATCACAGGAATTTATGAATTGAATGGCTAGAAACACATGATTGCATTTGTCATGTGACTATGACATCACAGGAATTTTTTATCTGAATGGCTAGAAACACGTGTTTGCATTTGTCATGTGACTATGACGTCACATGAAATTTGAACTGACTCGAAACACGTGATTGTCTTCATCATGTGACTATGACGTCACATAAATCTAGTCCATTGTGAGAAAATTCAGAAAAAGAATGCCCAAGAAAAGAGTTTTAATTGTTATATGTGTATATCAGATTGGCTTCAATTGTTGTTTTATAATTTTGATTTAAATAATTAAATTTTTAAGTCCTAAGCAACTGATTTCGAATACAATGTAATTATTTCATTTCTATCCCAACAACGGTTTTTGTGTGCAAAAGGCTGGGTAATTTTGAAACAGAAATGTAATAAAATTGCATGACAAGTTTAGATTCACTATAGCTGAATATACAGAAGCGACGAAAAAGCTTTCATATTGAAACGAATTCGTCGAAAAGTAAATAGAAAACAACAGAATTATTTGCGAAAAAATATCTTTCATATCGATTAAAAGAATTTTTTTTAATTTAAAAATTGACGAACTAAAACAGAATGGAAATCAAACTATCACTTCAAAATTTTAAATAGTGGTTGAAAAAGAAATAACACATAGCAAATCGAAATTAGGTCGTAAAAACACGATTTCGTGGTAAAATCACCTTATGCTCTCATCTCTCCTTATTTATATTAATAAATGCCAATTCAGACACCTGTCGTAAACCCGAGGCATCAAAATTAAAATAAAATTCTATGATAGAAATCTGAAAATGAATTTAAATATTCTGTTTCTACGGTGAAAATTTAAAGAAAAATGCATGTTGAAATTTTTTATGTATTATACAAGAGAAAGAGCATAATTTATAATATACCAGCTGGTATACCCGTACTTAGCACGAGTGAATTGAAAAATTAAACAATACAGATTGAAGGATAAAGAAGTTTTTAATGAGTTAATTTTACGTGAATCGCAAATTAACGAAAAAAAGCTTTTTGCATATCTCAAATGAACCCCCCCCCCCCCATATTTGTTAAATTTAAAGTCTGAAGGTCTAATAGCTGATAAAAAGGATTTTTTTTTTATTTATAACGTCCCGTAACTCTTGTGGGTCTTTTTTTGAAAACACTTTCTTAAGCTTATCTCTGCTCAGCAAAAATAATACATTGTTACAAACTTTGCGTAATGAACGCTTAAAATAGTGTAAATAATTTATATCTGAATGTGTAATATGTTAATATCACTTTCTGTTGTATTTATTTTATGTTAAAATTGTAATATTCACAAATAACGCAGTTCCTTACATTATGATGGCGATTCAATGAAAAATAGCGAAATGTTGGTGATAGAGCCCAGTTGGCATCATTTTTGGCGACCATGTTAGCATTTTAGCGATTGATTGAACAGTGCAGTTGATATGCTGTAGTACCACCTAATGGGAGCTGCAACAAAGAGGATGGCACAAAAACCTTCTCCGCAAAAAAAATACATGTACATCCCAATTTTCATTGTGATCGGTTGAACGGTGTTGGAGTGAAACGATTTCACTTATACAAACATCCATTTATATATATGTCGTGTTTTTTCGAGTGAACACCAAGACATTGTATTTTGAACAATCTTTATTCCATGAAATCAATTTTGGATCTGATTGCTAAGAGAGAAAGAGACGGACACGTGAAAAATATCAGAATAGGCACCCACTTAAAAGCCATATGTTCTTCAAGTACGCTTCTTATTGAAGAGATACACTTGAAAATTTAAGCATGACATTTAGGTAATAAAAATTAATGGTCGGAGTGGTAAAGTTCTGTTTAGGGCCATGTGTTCTTCATTCCCGAACTGGATAGTAAATTTAATACTTGAAGATGTAACGGGAAAATAAAAGTTAGAAATGGTCTAGGGATTTAAATTTAGATCTAATTTAATTATCCTTACATATATATATACGTCATATGTATACCCCCTCTGTGATAGATACAAGGAGATAAGAAAGCCCTCTCTAATGTAATGTTATAAGATAGATTAAAAACAACAATATTCTCTCCTCCACCAAAAAAAGAATCTACATACTAATATGAAATTTTAAAAACTTTTAGGAAAGTTCTAAATATTGTGTTAAATGAATGTTTAATACAAAATAATAATATTTTATTTTATGTGCTTATTCCACGTTTTTAAGCACACAATTTATAAATGCTTCTCGGATTCATTTTAAACAACATTAATTTGATTTCAGCTCCCCCTTCCCCTTCTTCGAAAAATCTCCACCATCTTCACGCACCACCCCACAAACTGGAAAACACTGATAGAAGACATGGGAGAATTACATAAGGATAGAACATAGAAGGAACATACATAAGGAACATTCATAGAATATATGGGAGAATTAATTAAGTATATTACATAAGCTATCTCTTTTTAGAATATGTCTAGTCGAGTGGTAGCGGATCGCGCTTCCACACCACAGGTCCGGGGTTCTATCCTCGGACTGGGCAAGATCAATACAGCCTTCAGTGGGTCGATAAATGAGTACCAAGCTTGCTTGGGGACTAAACTAGTGGTTTCGCTTCATACTGACCACCTGATCGGGACATCTGTTCATGCACCTCAGCACCCAATGGTCACGCAATACTGAGAAGAGCACAGTAGACCGTAACCCTCATGGGCTGTTGCGCCACTGAGTTTAGTTTATAGTTAGAATATTTTTATATAAATAGAAGTGCGCTATAGAATGGGCAGTAGAGTCGAATATTGCAAGGCACTTGTTAGGGTTCTCTGTGTAATTGAACTTTAATTTTGATATTGGAGTTTTATACAGCAGGTAGTTGTACAGTTGTTATTATGTAATAAAAAAAATGCTCATGGTGTGAAGCAACACGTGTAACTGGGGTGTATTTTGTATTTTATTTTTATTCAGTAGTACGCTTCATTTTGGAGTTTTTTCTCCTCGTTATTTTAATTTATCGATACAAATTCATTCCGTAATCCTTCCAATTATTTTTCACATTTAAAATTTGTAACGCTCCTAGACGGTATAGTGGTTAGTGATGAAGACTGTTATGTCATCGGGCCTGGGTTTGAATCCCTGAGAAGGCATGGATGTTTGTAAACGTATAGTGCCTTTGTGGCATGGAGAAACTCTGAGTATTCGTCGAGCCACAAGTCCTCTTTGGAGTTGGGGAAAAGGAAAGAGAGATAAGAGGCAAATGACCACCACTCAAGGATGTTATCTCTCAAAATTGGGGTAGAACCGAACCCCAAATTGTTCTGTCGCCTGCAAGGTACTGAAAGCTGCGGTTAAAGACAGACATAACACTATCCCCTTACTACAATAAATTTCATGCAGGTACGTCTTAAGGCTTGAGCCAACTAGGCCAGGGCCCAGGGCCTCCGCCACAATGAAGGCCACATCTCGTTTTCGACTCAGCCTTGCTAAAATAATGATTCGAATAATTTCAACGGTCAAATGTTTTTTTCCCCCGGTAGTATTCTTTGAAAAACTGGGAGTTTCGGCCGAAATGTTATCTGGGTATATGTGATGACCGCCGTCCGAGTCTGTTTGCGCGATAGTTAATCATGCACATTTATTTGCTTTCAGGCTACCGTTTGTACAAGTATTTGACAACCATACAATGAACTGTGTGCTTTTAAGGGTCATATGTGGGGTCTACATTTATGTATGGGCCAAGAGCCTACTTTTGTGTGCGAGCCCAAGGTCAATTATCTCGTAGGATCCCAGGGCCTAATTTTCTGTAGGGTCCCAAGGCCTACTTTTACGTAGGAGTCCAGGGCCTAAAGGAGTCTTAGACCTCCCTGATTTCGTGGGCTTCAATCTGAAACCGTCAATCAGGTGGCATCAAAAGCAAAAAT
Source organism: Trichonephila clavata (assembly GCA_019973975.1). Taxonomy (NCBI): domain Eukaryota; kingdom Metazoa; phylum Arthropoda; class Arachnida; order Araneae; family Nephilidae; genus Trichonephila; species Trichonephila clavata. The sequence goes on from BMAO01025709.1 coordinate 155,937, forward strand.
ATCACAATTTTTGTAACACCTTATATTTACAGCTATCTTCCCTTTACAATTAAGCGGCAGCTAGATGGCACTCCCCGCTCTTTGGAGGGAGGGGGACTTCTTTCTTTCCAGTAGTTTTATAGTTCGAGTAAGATTGGGCACGCACTTTTTTTTGGTAGGAAAATTTGTCATTTTCCTTTATAAGGTACTGTTGGGTTCTGAACTGAGGGATTTATGTATGCTTTGTGTCCTCTATTGTTTAGTGGAACTTAAAGATTGTTAAATAGAGGTTCATGTGTGTGTGTATACATGGTGGTCCCAAATTCATGGTACAAACTTTAAGCGTAGGAAAAGAACATTGTAACAGTGGCGTAACGTTCACCCCCGCAACCTCCGCACCGCGAGGGGGCCCAGGACTTTAGGGGGTCCAAAGCCTGAATGATGCAGAGTGCGTAACATCCGGTTTGGGCCCCAAAACCTGATTTTGCAGGGGGCCCTAATATTCTCCGTTACTCCACTGCATTCTAACAATCATTTATTGTACAGGAATGTATGGACGCAAGCGACGCGGTGAGGCACAACCACAAAAAATAAGAGACTAAAGGAAAGACGAAGTGTTTATTGAAAATGTCGTTGACAAGTGTAATACTTACCATAACTGTACAGCACATGAGCTATGAAATTTAGGCGCACATTGCTGTTCTACCCACTGGCAGGTGCAGATGATAGTCTGCAGGATTCAAAGCTTGTACTCGCTGAAAATGGAAGAGGTATAGGCGATTTTCGTTCAACACTTTACAAATTGTCTGACGATTCACACTTTCGTAATGAGCTACAGCTTTTGTATTTCGGTCAGTCAGCCATAAAGATTAAGGTGCTTTCTTCTAGGCTTGAACTACGTACAGCTCTTCGTCGACCTCATCATGTCTGGTGGCGTGGAACGAACGTGTTTCACGAAGTTGACGATGTAACTGCTGAGAAATTCTGTGATGGCATTCGTCGATCAGGAAACTGTACGCGATACATTCGTAGCGCATCTCTGCTGTTACCATTTGCACGGCCGTACATGTAATGCATGTCTGCATTTTCCGCATACTTAATCTCCCGTTGTAGACGTCAGCACAATTGCGAATGGCACTTTCTCCTACTGGGATGCATCATGTTGAACGGCAGATAGACATCTAATGCCCCCTACCAACAATGCAACCAACCGATAACTCTATTTCTCTTTTCTTTTCTTTTCTTTTGTTTGTTTGCGCCTCACCGCGTCACTTGCGCCCATACATTCCAATAAAATAATTAATTATTATTACAATGTCCTGTACCCTTAAAGTTTGTACCATGAATTCGGGACCACCCTGTATATCACAGTATATATTATTTTAACCAGAAATAATAACAACCATGTGGAGGACCGCAAATTCATAATTCTCGGAAACCTGAAATACCGATGGAAAACTGAGGAAGCAATAAAAAGGGCTTTAAAATTTATATATCTATTAAAAGTCTTTTTTGTAGTTACTGATTTTTAAAGTTTAAAAAAAATGGTAGACTTGCAAAGAATTCTGCTCTGCGCTTTTACCTTCGCTGAATAAGCACACACACACACACACACACGTGTTAGACTTCAACATATAATCACTTTCTGCTGATAAAAGATCGAAGAACATTGTTCTAAAAAATCTGAAAAAAAGGAATAAACAAATTTGAATAAGATCTTATCATTTAAAAAATACATGTGATGGCATGAAAATCTCAAACAACTATGAGTGTGTATTTTTATTTCTTATTTTCGAATTCCAAACTGATGCTTTTAATTAGAGTTGCAGAAATTTTTTTCAACGTTGTTTTTCTCCAAGATTTTTGATTTTTCATGATATATTGACACATTAACTGCAAAACACATTTTGAAATAATTTCCCAGAAATTTCTCTCTTCGGAATTTTTTTCAGTACATCTGTAGATAACAATGACTCAAAGTCTAATGATTTAGTGGGTAAGTACGAAGCGCATACGTCAATACGTTTACAGAATTTGCTGTATCATTACTTTTAAATCATCAACATGAATCCGACAAAAAATTAAGAAGATTCACAATACAAATTAGACAGAAATTATTTCAAATAGTGAATCGGCAATATTTAAAGTAAACAATCAATCAACGTACTGTAATATTAATCACTACAGTAATATTTTCACCTGGTTCTAAATGTGTGTTTCTATTCTAAGCTTAAGATGTACGTAAGAAAGCTTTTCAACAAGGCTATTTATTCCTATTGTTAGTTGATTTAAGGTATTCAACTACCCTATAATTCTGAATTTCGCCAAAAATTGATAATTTTTTATGATTTTATTTTATAGACCATGTGATTAGGTTTATGAAAATACCAAGTTTATTACTTTCCATTCACTAGAACAAAAACTGCAAGTGTTTTAGTAAAAGCAGGTGTGCCCATTACTTTAAACAAGATGTCATACTTTAAACCGCGTTTTACTCGAAATATGATTTTTTTTTAAATGCTCCAAACTTGGACAGCGATAACTCAAAAAGTTTTAAAAATAATTAACTGAAATTTTTTGTGTATGTTCTGTGTAATAGTCGAAGTGTTTAACCTTCAGATTTATCAATCACTGTTTTATTCCTTTAATTTACAGTCCCTATGTAATCATAATCACTGTTTTTTTTAAGATATTTCATATAATAACTAAGTGAGTGAGTGAGTGAGTGATTTTGGGGTTTATTGGCGCAAGAGCCGATTTCAGCTATACTGCGCCAAACATTTGTTTTAATATCTGTGGTCTAGACGGGAAGAGAAAGAAAGAATGAATTGAATGACAAGAAAGAGGGTCGAAAATAGAGAAGGATCACTAGGGTACCCCGGGTTCGTGAAGCCCGTGTTTACCAAAGACAGTAAACCCCGTGGGAAAAGGAAAAGATCACTAGGGCACCTCGGGATTGTGACACCCGTACTCACCTAAAGAAGGTGAGCCCCCTGAGGGGTATAATAACTAAGATAAAGTGCTCCAGTTTTCGTAAAAATTAAAAATATCTCTTTTCCTGAAGGTCATTTTAAAAATTTTAATAACATGGCAACACATGAGAATTGAAAATTTGTTCATAAACTTTTCGTACAGAATGGGCCCCATTTATGTTATTTTTTTGTAAATCCCCCCCCCCCTCTTTTCCCCCACACATTTTAGTAATAATAATTTCTTTTTATCTTCTGAATTTTAAATTATTTTTCTAAGAATGTACTAAAAAAATCACCCCCCCCCCCCATTTCTCCATTTTTTAAAAAAAAAGTTGTTGCAAGTAGTCGGATACCTTAATATGAGTTGACATAGTATCATTGTGAAGTAAAAACTACATCAAACTATGGGCGATGGACCCAATGACGCCTTAATACTTCTTGAGGCTCTAAGCCCCAATGCAAAAGTAGGTACCATCTGCAACCCTTTTATCGAATTTGGAGCATATACGTTTTAAATTCAGCAAAAATAATCAATAATAAAAGTAAGTTTTATTGGAAAATTCATTTTCTAGATTTTAAAATTGCAAAATTTTCGTTACATTTTAGTACATTTTAAATTTGCAGGCCTGCCACTGTTGCCAGTTCAAAAATTCCCAGCTTTTTGGAAAAAGTATCCGGGAATAACGTTTGATAATTATAGTTGTGTTTAGATCTTGATCTTATTAAGGCCGAGTCGAGAATTAGATGTATCCCCTTAGAGACTGAGGCACTGAACCCGGGCCCAGTTGGCTCATGTCTTAAAACGTTCCTGGATGCACCTCTCAATGGATTTTCATAATTGATTGAGAAAAAAGTCGTGATATCCTGTTGTTAGGAAGCTTAAAACAACTTAGTTATTTACACCATGGATGTTTGTACTTTGACTGCACCCAAGACCGTAGAAATAGTTAAAGAGAAGGATGTTCTATATTTTGAATCCATCTCAGTTTCAGAATTCTTCCATGTTAATTGAAAATATTGTTCAAAGCTAGCTGAACATCAACACAATACATATTAGAAACGGACTCTGAACTTAAGCCATGGGGTCAAGTGTCATTATATTAATTAAACCTAGAGGACATTCACTCGCCAGCTAAGGTTTAGTGCATTACCTCAGCTCTCCAGGAAAGTTTTCCAGCTGGGTTATATACAGGGTGTTGCCAAATTCGACAGACAAATTGAGTAGTAAGCAGCATGGGGATGACAAATCACAACAGAACATGGAGTCGCAAACCACGTTTAGTCGCTGTCACACAGTTATATACAGTCACAAAAACAGTTATGAAGGGAGTGATATCGAGTGGAAGGAAAAGGAGGGAGGGATAAAAGGTAAAAAATGCATTTGTTAGACATAAAGCTTGTTTACGATACGAACAATGAATCACAGCTCGAAGTTTGAAATGCAACTACAAGTGATTCCCGAGGTCGAAGTTGCAGCCGTGTAGGTCATAGCACGGCCGACACCGATAGAAGCATTGTCGGATGCATTCAGATGAATCCGGTGTGCTGGCAATGTCTGCTGACGACGATCCATGCCGTGAGATCCTGCAATGCAGCCACCGACGTCTCATACACAAACAATTTCAAGTGGCTCCAGAAGAAGAAATCCAAGGGATTGAGGTCCTGGGAGAATGGAGGCCCAGCAAATGGTTTCACCACGTCCAATGCACCTCCCAGGATATGTAGCACGGATGTGGTTACGTACCGCAATCGAAAAATGTGCTGGTGAACTATCATGCAAGAACCATACGTTCTGATGCGTAGTGGCCGGTACTCCCTGCAGCGATTTCTGGAGGATATACTGCAGGAAAACAAGGCAGAGAGAGAAAGCAAGGCATTGAGGCATTCGAGTAGTACCTGTACATCCCCGTGTTGCGATCCTTCGACCGCGGGTGTGAGAGGGTTCGAGTAAGAATCAGATATTTCTCAATTTAAACAATTTTATTTCCCTTTGCGGTAGACAATAAGATACGTGAGAATGCACTCTAATAACTAAACCCAAGGAGCAATCAAACTTATTAATCTAACGGTAGTATAAATAAGAATACTTATCTACTCTCCTGAGCGCTCTTGCTGCAACGCTATAATTATAAGCCGTAGGGTGGCCGGCTACCTTTTCGCTTACTCCTTGCTTCTATAATTAATAATACAAAGTGCGACCACGGTCGCTAACGCTATGCTTTCTTATACTCAATTTTTAACCATCATCCCACTTAGCACTTAAATAGAAGCTCGCATTTACATAAAACCAAGTCAACTCTACGGAAAAGGGTTTTCAACTAAAATCACAGTTGAAAAGAGTATTTTACCCAAGAGGATTAGTAGAAGAGCGATTAGAACCCGTTGCATCCGAATTCGTTTGAACACTCACTTCGTTTGACTCATCGTCCTCCTGATGCCTAATATTATCGCGATTTTTACCGACTAAACGTGGTTTTACGACCCCATGTTCTAGGGTGAGTTGTCTTCCCGATGGTGCGTACTATCATCCCTCTGAATTTGTCAGTCTAATTCGGCAACACCCTGTATAATCAATTAGAAATATTCTTTTTACATTCAAGCATGATCAGTTAGGATCACTAGATCCCATCACATATTATCCATGCACTTTTACTCAATTATATAAATAAAATTGTATTGTTCTCTGCACATTTTTGGTTCATTATTCCCTATTGTTTAGGCTGTATTTTATAAAGTTAATGTCTATAGGGACATTCAACGGCGCAATTATTGAATCTCTAATAACACCATAAGGATAATGATGGTCAAGTTGTAAGAACATTTGTGTGAGTTGGTACTACCAAACCTCTACTAACTGTAAGAATTTTGAAAAAAAGAGCAGCTGTGTATTCAAAGTTCTATAAAAGCAATTCCCGATACGACCATAAGGCTCAATAAGCTGAGCTACTACAACCTTAATGATAGTTAATTGGAACTAATTTGATGTCGGTACACTACGGATTTTTTCCAGCCAAATAGCTGCAAAATTTTGCCAAGATGGAGCGATAACATTACAATACTATAACGTTAGAATGAGTGTCAAAGATGTGTTTGGCTCGATTTCAAAATCACGCCAAAAACGAGTTATGTACCGATAACAAATTAATTCCAGTTAATTTTTGAAATAAAAAAAAAAACTTAACATTTTTATAAATACTTCAAGTCTTAAGAACGCATTACAATATATAGGTCAATAGGTCACAGGAATTTTTTAAAATATTGGCACGTTTTTTTTTCTATCAGAAAATGTGTGCGTGAGGGAGGGGGAGTGTAACTGTTCATAATTAATTGTTCATCTATATTTTCAAAACGATTTCGCTAAGGCTGCTTTGATTGTCGCCAAGTGGATTTCAACTTTCGCCAAGCAATAGCTCCACGGAAGTACCGAGAAAAATATAAAACAATTTTTGTTTTCATCTTTTGAATAGTTTTATCACTGCTTCCTTAATACTTATAGTTTTTTATATATATTAAAGGAAATCTTATCTGATTTTAATCTGAAAATATTGAGACATTTTCCGGTAATAAGATATTACTTGGCGAAAATTACTTAAGCTTCGATACTTTTTAAAAACCTTTATCCTTTCCATAGTCTCACATCCGCAATAACATTATTTATGATGTGTGTTTTAAAAATAGGTGTATTTATTTTTTAATGCCTGAAAATAAGAAAAAAATTAAGGAGTTTCCACGATATCACCTTATTTTATTTTCTTAAAGATTGAATCAAATTTGTCTCAAGTGAACTTCCTCCTGGATTTTATTTGTTAGCACAGTTAAAATGAAATCTGATAAGAGCAAACTATCAGATTTCTTTTTCATTTAGTTAAACAAAAGCAAAAAAGAACGTTATGTGTTATTTTAAAATTTATTTTGGAACTACGAATTAAACTGTCAACTAATTTCGGCATGCTAAAAAAACATCGCTAATTGAAAAAAATATCTCGCCAAGTGCTGTCATCGTTATTACTACTGTGTTCGAACGTGTGTGGGAACGGTTTTCACTATTGGCTGTATAACTCGTCATTTGGCAACGGGTTTTGATTTGACTAAATTGGTCAACTGTGTAATACGTAAGTACCTTCATTTTATTTCTAATTCGACTTTTATACTTACTATTTGATTACAAGTACAATCAAGCGTTTATAAAAAAAAAAAAAAAAAACATAAAGACTAGGAAAAAAATTCGTATATGCTAGTGAATCCCTGGAAATAATTTAGGTACTTACATATTAGCGTCACTACAGCTAAAATGGCGTTACGCGAATTGCGCCATTTTCTTCCAAAACCTGGCTGATTGGTAATTTTCATATAAAACACGTTAGAATCTTTGTTGTTTTGATATCAAGGTGCGGTTTGCGTGGAGCCAATTTTGCTACGGTCACGCTAATACATAAGTACCATAATTTAATTATGTCTAGAATTTTTACAATGACATTTTTTGTTAAATAACTTTTGCTGGTACCTTGGATGTGTGAAAATTGCATAAATATATGAAGTAGGATCAATGATACCCTAATTAGTACTTACAGACGAAGCCCATTCAATTGGCGACCTTTGACAAATTTCAGGCGATTTTTGGCGAATTTCAACATTTTTTCGGTATCAAATAGGTTGTCGAATCTTTGGCGCTCAATTTTTGACATGCAGTTAATCTTTCACAATAAATCGATGGTATGGGGTTCTAACATAATCGAGTTATTTTATATGCAATAAAAAGAGAAATTTTCCCTATCTTTTTAACTACAAAAACAGCTTTTCTACTTTAAATTCTATTTAAAGTGTTATGAACGTTTAGTACTATAACGTTAAAGTATAGAAAATTGCTTTAAATCATTCGAAGAACACTTTTATTTTTGTTAGGCTTAGCTGTGCTAACATCAAAACGTTGCAACTAGACTGATGCCAAAATACGGACTGTTGCCAATCCGGTGAACTGAAGAAGGTTACAAAGAAATTGCTTCCAGATTTACAAGTACAAATATAAATACGGTTAGTTTACATAAAATACAAAATATAGTTAATTACAAATGCCTAAATATAAAATTATAGAATTCATCTTAAAATTAATTATTTTTTAAATTATATATAATGTTCTATAATTTTATTACATTTTTGTTTATTAACTCACTTGGCTCGTGCAGCCATTAGTTGGCAACGCGCGATTTGAACAGTTGTATTCCCATCAAGAGTAAATAGGAGTACTTCTGTATTATACCGTTGAAAATTTTCCTCAAACGAAAAGACATAGCCAATTCAAATAATGTCGCCATCGTTATTATTACAATGTTCGAACTTCAAGCGGGAACAGTTTCTACTACTGGCTGTATATCGTTGTTGCCACTCCTAATAAGTTCAGCATTTCCTGTTTTATATTATGTGATAATTGTTTTGCGTTTGTTTATTCACTTCTTAATCTGACAACAGAATTTTTGTAAATAAGTTTATGGAATTATTCTAAGTAGTTTACGTTTTACGCTAAGAAAAGAACAGTATTATATTTTATGTTTGCGGAGCGTGTGCTCAATTAATTCGTTCTTTCATGTAAATAGTTTCATTTATTCAAAACTGTAAACAGCCGCATTTATCCTGCGTATGGAAGAATATTAAAAGAATATTGTAATTGAAGAATAGTTTTTCTCGAGTCACAACAAAGTGGCGTCCGCTGACAGGACAGAATACTGTAATTAAGCCAACCTGAAGTATCCAAATTTACGCACTGGATTATTACTTTTTAAAGGTAAAGTGATTAATTTATGAATTTATTTAATTTGTGATTGCTTCTGTGTTATTTATAAGAGAAGTTATGTCTAGTTTTGAGTGTTTGAGATAAATTTCATATACGTTCGAAATAAGTAAAATGACTCGAGATTCAGACAAAAAAAGAGAATGAGGCTGAAGTAAAAATCAAACCTAATAATGAGGCTAAGTTAAGAGCTGAAAGAACTAATTTACGCCATCTGTTTACTGTAGTGGCAAATTCTTTTGATGATATCCATCATAGTATGAATAGTGAAAAGAACATTGACATTCAGTTCAGTAAAATTTGCAAGAAAGCAGAACGTTTATTTAAAGTAGATCAGAAAATTAAAGAAATAATTAATTTTTCTGATGAAAATATGATACCATGGAATCGTACAGGGACAGATTTACAGAAATAAGGGTTATATACGAGAAGAAATATAACAAACATGATGAAAGTAAATCTGAAATATTTCAAGTGAGATTGCACTGGATAATTTGAAACTAACCAAATTAAGTTTAAAAGAGTATGACCTTTGCCTAGGTCATGGATTGCATTTTGGGGTTAATATTTTGCCGGGTTCATGAAGATAAAAACTTAATTGAAGAAGATAAGTTTCAATACCTACTTTCTTCGTTAAAACCAAAAACTAAAGCACGTGATATTGCTGAAAGTTATCCTCCTTCTAAAGGCAATTATTTAAAAGTTATTGACCATTTAAAGTCTCGATTTGGAAGAAAAGATTTACTGATTGAAGTCTACATTCGGGATCTTTTGGCTTTAATGAATAATAAATCAGCCATAAAGTTAACTGATTTATACGATAAACTTGGTTCCGATTTACGAGCGTTAGAAGCACTAAATGTGACAACATCAAATTATGCTGCAATGCTGTATCCAGTTGTGGAATCATGTCTCCCAGCTGAAGTCTTAAAGGCTTGGGACAGACATAGACTCAACAGAGAGGTCCCAGAAGATCTAGCCTTTGAAAATGAAAAAGTTCTAGACAATTTGATGACTTTCCTACGCCATAAAGTAGAAGAGGAAGAATATTGTGTTTTAGCAGAAAATGCGTTTGGAAGTAGAATGAATAAAAAGGAGTCCCATCAACGAGATGAACCTACAGCTACTACACTAATAGCAGACAAAATAAGCTGTATATTTTGTGACTGTCCTTATTCAAGCCAGGATTGTCAAAAAAATGTCAAACAAGAGTTACGAAGACCGAAAGTCAGAGGTTATGCATCGGACATGCTCCCTTGTTTGCCTTAAACCTGGTCATATTGCAAAAAAATGTCACAGTAGTGTGGAAGTCCTCGATTTGTGAACGGAGACTTCACACGCTACTTTGCCCATATTTACGCAAAGAAAATCCTTTTTCACTAAAGGATAAAGGGAACAATGCTAAGAAGAAAACCTCATGGATGAGATCAGAGCTAACAATTGAAGAAATACAGAGAGCAGGATTTGCTGTCATTGACAAAGTACAATACTCTGAATCAAAGGAAAAGATCAAATGGCATTTCAGTTCACCTTCAGCACCATGGCATGGTGATTGGTGGGAAAGGATGGTTCGCAGCATCAAGCAGATTCTACGAAAGTGCCTTGGCAAAGCTTACATGACTTTAGACGTTTCCCAGACAACGTTTGAACTTGTAGACTGCTGTAAATATTAACTAATGCTATAGACTCTAAATTTGAATTTTACTATATTTATGTTTTTCATTTTATTTTGTTAGCACTGTATTATATATCTATTTGTCCTTTGCTTAAAACAGGCAATGGACTAAATTCATGACGGTCACATGATAATATAAACACGTGTTCTACATTGAATTCAAAATGGACAATGAACTAGCTCGTACTTTTTATTCTATTTATAAAACTTAGGTAAAATTTCAAATTGCATAGTTGGGTAAAGATGTTCAAGAGTTATAAAAAGAAATTTCTGCAAAAAGATTTTAAAATTAAAGGAAAAAAAAGTCTTGTTTTATACACGTACTTTTAAATAAAGTGCCAAATATATTAATTTTTAAAAAAAAAGTTTCTGTAAAAAGCGTAATTTGGCAACAACGAAGTGCATGAACTGATTTGCTAAAAATGGATAATTGCATTTATCGTGACTATGAATCTTCAAGCCATGTCGTCACATGAATGTACTATCGTCACATGAATTTAGTCCATTGTAATTTTGTATTTTATTGTTATTGTTTTGTATTGCTTTCAGCTTTGCTCGCAATACAAAATGTGGGAGTATGTTGCCACTCCTAATAAGTTAAACATTTCCTGTTTTATATTATGTGATAATTGTTTTGAGTTTGTTTGTTCACTTCTGAATCTGGCAATAGAATTTTAGTAAATAAGTTTATAGAATTGTTCTAAGTAGCTTACGTTTTATGCTAAGAAAAGAACAGTTTATATTTTATATTTCGTAATTCGTTCTTTCATGTAAATAGCTTCATTTATTCAAAACTGTAAATAGCCTCATTTATCCTGCGTGTCGAAGAATAATAAAAGAATATTGTAATTGAAGAATAGTTTTTCTCGAGTCACAACAATCGTGGTATTTGGCGACATCTTTTGATTTGTCGAAAGTGGAAACCAAAATGGGAAATATTCATATGAACTATGTTTGAAGAGTAATATATATGTGACTACTTAAATTTCTTAACCATTGATTGTTTTTTATCTATCGCCATTTCACTTTCTTTGAATACGTTATAAAAACGCTAGCAAAAATACTCCTATTTGAAATCGTCTGCAAATGTGATATAATATTACATTAATGATCTAATCAAAAAGTTAAAAGAAAAAGAACAGTTGTTGATTTTATTATTCTTTCTCGATGTTTATAATTTTTTACAGTTTGAATAATAGCATGATTTATAGAACAAAGATAAAACACCTGTTTGGTCCCATTCGGAATCTGACGAAGTGATATTGATTTAATATCTGTTTTATGATACAAGACACACACAAACATTTTTTCTTCTTGTTACAAAATAAAATAAATTTAAAATTCGTCCAGTAAAAACCGATCCAGTGCAGTTCCCGATCACAAATCAATTGTTATAAAATGCTTCTTTTTTTTCTTCTCTTTCCTTTCATTTGTAAACATATTTATGTGTGTAAAAAATAGACCTTTAAATCTTCGTTGACTTTTTTAAAGATAACAATTGTCAAAAACAAGTTTATATTTTGAATGAATTGGATGAAAAATTGTTTTTGATGCTCACCGATTTTACACATGTTTTTAATACTTTGTATTTATCTTGTTTCCGAATACAACGTTATCACCAGTAAAAGATATTTTAAATGTAAAGTCGAAATCTGGAATGAGATAGGGCATGCTCCAAAAAAATATTAATGAAATGTTAGACAAAACAGAATTTATCTGGATATTTTTTTTCTTTTTCATTTTAGCAGAACAACAAAGCTAATCTTTTACCGATAATCTGTTTTGTCTTTAAAAAACAAGTTGTATTTTTCTAATTTTTTACCAATTTATTTTTAGTGTAATTATCAAGATTCCATGACACGTTAGAAGGGATGGTACACAATTTTAAAATAAAAATATATAAAGTATTGATATCTAAATCCTAGCATTAAGCATTCGATTGTTCTCAAACACATGCTTATAATTTTCACCTCTTGATTTAAGGGGGTAGGTTATGAATTTCGGCCCCCAAACACATTTTTCACTTTTCCCATTTTAATAAAATATGAGTTTCTACGCTTCTAATGGTGCAAAAATATCAATCTACGTGCAGTAGAAGTATTTTTAATAATTTTTTGAAAATGTTTTACCACCTGTCAAAGTCTACTAAATCCATTACTAAAATCCATTTTCCTCAAAACTAACATTTTTACCATATAAGGAACATTTGTTCCTAAACTACTGCATTTAACAGTTTATAACTTTGCATAGTTAATAATTACACTCTAATACATACTTTAATCGAGGGATTTTTTCAAAAAAATATTCTGACTTAATTTATAGCATTAAACACCATGAAATTTCACTTTTTTTGGAGAAAAAAAAAACAGATTTGTGCAAAAAAATAAAAATAAAAAAAATAACTAAACTTTCTATCTATAAAATAAATCTCTGACTAAAGTATGTATTATAGTTCAAAGAATATTCAGTAAAAAAAATTGGAGATTTTTATTCAATAGAATGTTTATAAATGTTCCTTAAAAATAACTATTTTTAACAATACTGAGATACAGATCCTGTTTCGTGAACCTACCCCCTTGAAAAGGACAAGACTTCTAAATAATAATTTCTAAAGTTGAAATAGAATTATTTTCCAAGCTCCGTAACCCCTTCCCCCAAAGTGGATTTCCGCAAAACCAATTTTTAGTGGATTACTACTCAATAAAATAAACACGCTCGCTAAATTTCAACTCTAAATCTAAGAATTCAAACACGGAATTTTTTTTTATCAATCCCTTTTAAGAGTCGCTTTTCGTAGGGCCCGTTCTTAGCGGATTTGTGGATTTCAATTCAACAAAGGGAACATGAATACCTAATTTCGTTACTGTAGGTCTAGTACATAGGTTTTCAACGTGGGCGATAGCGCCCCGTTGTGGGCGTTTGAGGCTTTCAGGGGGGCAGTAAGAAATCCATAGAAATTTAGGGGGCATTGTGATGGCACTGAAGGGCTTGGGCAGATTAACCAAATATAGTCTAAAAAAAGACTAAAAAAAAACACGCTGATTATGTACTAACAAAAGTAAATTTTAATATTGTAAACCTTATGTTGATTGTATGTATTTAAATCATTTCTATATGGCATGTACGAAAATTCACATATTTCGGTAGTTTGGGAAGTGGATGCGAAAAACTTAAAGATTACATTACATTCAGACCTACATCAAATTGAATGATATACTGCGTTTTAATTTCTGTAGTGCACGTGTTGTCTTTGTGTGTGAGGAGTAGGAAAAATGTTTCGTCCACTGCATTTCAATGCGTTTATTATCCAAGAAACATAATTAAATATGTAAACCAGGAACTAACATGTGATTTTGTAAAGGCTGAAACTGTCCATTTATATTTATTTTGAAAGTAATAGTTTATTATGAATTATTTCATATATATTCAAAACCCCTGCCTATCTTTAAAACAGTAAGGTAAATCTCTTTTATTCCACTCTTTTAAATGAAGAAATTCAGTAGCGTTTCACTTCCAACAATATCCTATTTATGACTAAAATATATAATATTACACATTTAAATATATTTGGGGCAATAGCTATTTCAGATTCGAAAGTAAAAAAAAAGTATTGGGATAAGAAAAATTTAGATAAAAAAAATTAAATTAAAAAAATATATTTTATTAGAAAAATAGAATATTTTAAAAAAATTTAACTCTTGTTTTCACCATGTGTATCATGCACACTCTTATTTCTCTCGAATGAGAGGGGGCGGTATCGAAAAATTCACTAGAAAAGGGGCCGCCAGTTCAAAAAAGGTTGGAACCTATGGTCTAGTAGTTCGAGAATTGGAATTTTTTTTTATCTATACGCCCCAGTAACTCTCAGCTTTCCTCACAGTAGTCGAATCTCGCAAAATCCGTTCTTAGAGGATTTCTATTAAAAAAAGAAACATGTTTACCAAATTTAAAGTATATGAGTCTAACTGTTCAAAAACAGGAATATTTATCTATGACACCCTTTAAACCCTCGCAAACTCCTTTGGGGTTGATTTTCGTAAAACTGATTCTAAGAGGAACTCTACTCCATGAAAGGAACATGCCTACCAACTTTCAAGTCTGGAGGTCTAATAGTTCAAAAACAGGTACATTTATCTAATAACGCCGCTTAACCCCTTGAAAAACCCCTCTGGGTCGATATTTTTGCAAAACCAATCCTTAGAGGAACTGTACTCAATTAAAGCAACTTGCCTACGAACTTTCCAGTTTGTAGGTCTAATAGTTCAAAGACAGGCATATTTATCTATAACGCCCCTTAACCCCTCGCAACTCCTCTTAGGGTCGATTTTCGCAAAATCCGTTCTTAGCGGATCTCTATTCCATGAAAGAAACATTACTACGAAATTTCAAGTCTGAAAATCTAACAAACTCTAAGGTAGGGTATCGAGATGAGTGATTGGGTGAGTGAATGTGTGAGTGAGTTGCTTTTCTCCTTTATATATATGGATTTAAAATTCCATTTTTTTTAAAAAATATTTATTTTTCAGTTGACTTATTATTTCCAGTACAAGATTTCAATAGAATACACCAAATACAACATTTGTGAATCGGTCAACTTTCCTCCTAAAACAATATCATGTTATAAATAAGAAAAATAATTTATTTTTTTCACGATTGTCAAAATAATAATAATAAGATTAAAATTAGATATCAAGAAAAACTTCCTCATACTGAAAATAATAATAAATCCAAAAACTTAATGATTTCTTTGAAAAGGCCCATAATAAAAAATATGCGCAAAATTCAGAAGCCTTTCTGAAAAGGAACACATAAACAACTTTTTTTCCTTCTTCAATTAACGACCGAAAATATATTTTATTTTTTTTATTATTGACCCCTTTTCTGATAAGCGAGACAAAATTCCAGACATGTTGTCCTTTATGAAATATAGACCCTGTAATTACAACGAAATTACATTGAACAAACAAATAAAATAATGAGCCATAAGTCGTATCTTGTTTTTATATTGCTTTAATGGGATGAAAGTATATTGTTTCGATAGATGATGGGATAGATGACGTTTTTAGATTCCACATGTAGCTAAAAACTAAATTTTAAGAGTTGAAATAAGCTATTTTAAGTCATAATTATAGCACAAAAAAATGAAGAAAAAATATTATTGGATGTAAAATTGCGATAATAACAAGTAATATAAAAAAATTTAAGTCAATTCCTACTTTGAATGGATGAATAGAAAGTATTTTATTAACGATTGAACATTTGAACAAGATATATATATACAGAAGAACGTCGTTTATCCGAATCAATTGGACTGGACGCCGTTCGGATACGTGATTGTTCGGATAACGATAACTGAATGCGATCCATGCAGTATATGATACTGAACACTATACAAATATTGAAAATCATCCTATGCGGGAAACGTGCTTGAAGAGAAAGCAAAATAGGTGCAAAATGTCGCATTTTTACTTTTATTGTGGAAAATAATCACTTATTTTTCGCTGCACCATTGTACATCTTTGTTTTTTCGCTGCAAGGTCTCCGATTCTCTTCAGCAGCAGTAGTTGAGTAGGACAGCACTCTGTTTGTTGTTCGTACCACTCCATAGCTGTCTCTAACGCAGAAAAATTGCTACTTTCGTTGTTGTTGTCCTCATCTTCATCCGTTGCATCGTCGACAGGATCGGATTCTTCTTGCACGGAAGTCACAATCTCGTCATTATTTAGCATTTGAAATCCACAGTCTTCTGCATCGCACGCAATCCAGGTTTCTACATCAACAAAACTCAACAAAAAAGCACGTATACACCCCCTCACTTGGGAAACAAACTGACCTAATATTCCGCGCAGATGTTTACCAAATCACACAGCTGAAATTCCCCAAATATCCCTCACCTTAGGTTTTCCCGTCACTTTTGGCCTCACGCGAAACAACTGTTGGGCTTTGTACTGTTCAAAAACGTATCCGGACTTTGGTTCGGATATTTGACGCTCCGACAATCTCGTTATCATTTAGAATTTGAAATACACAGTCTTCAGCATTGCATGCCATCCAGGTTTCTACAGTGGTCGCGGTAGCCAAGTGGTCTAGGCATCGGATCGCGGCTAGCGTGTCATGAGTTTGATCCCAGTGCCACTGAAGACCCGCCGTGTAGGGAAGCGATGCACGTTAAATCTGTCGAGAGCTCAAACGTCCTCCCGTTGGTATGGTGTGGTAGTTAGGAGAGGGGGTGCCAGCTCAGGTGTCGTCCGCGTCACTTGACCATGGTTCAAAATTACGCGGACCGTCCCCAAAAGCCCTCGTGTAGCTCAACAGTGGGTCGTTAATATTCACTCACTCACTCACCCAGATTTCTACATCAATAAACTCAACAAAAGAGCACGTGTACACCCCCCTCACGTGGAAACAAACTAATCTAATATTCCGTGCAGATTTTTTCTAAATCACACAACTGAAATTCCCTAAATATCTCTCACCTTGGGTTTTCCCGTCACTTTTGGCCTCACAGGAAACAAATGTTGAGCATTACACTGTTCGAAAACGGATCCGGACTTCAGTTCGGATATTTGACACTCCGGATAATAAACATTCGGATAAACGACGTTCTACTGTATATATAAAGGCGTGGCGAGTAGTAAGGCATTTCTTTATCTGGATCATCATTTTGACTTTGATGGTTGATATTGTATATTAAAATGCTATTGATAAGGTAGTCTTGTTGTTAGTTAATTTAGTTTATTAAACATGTAAAATAATAGCATTCCAGCGTAATAAGAAGCGGACACAAACCAAGCTGCAGCCGGTCACACATATTGAAGGCAGACAAAGAACAAGAAGGGCCGAATTCCAGAAATCTTGGTATTTATAGTAAGCGGGAAGTCACATGAACTGAGTGAGTGGATAGATGTAGTTCAAAGGCTTCCCGTTAGGCGGGTAGCTAGTTTATTATTTAAACGTGGGTCCCCTTAAGGAATGGATCATAGATAATTAAAAAGTTATAAAAGATTAAATTAATGGGGGTTATTATATATATATATATAGAGAGAGAGAGAGAGAGAACTAATAGTAAGAATCGAAAAAAGAGTATAATTTGTCTGCATTGTTGTAACAATGCACACCCGGTTTGGCTAGTTTGGCTGAAAAACTGGTTTTCGACGCCAACTTATGTCATTATTTTGACAGTTGTATTGTTACAACAATTGAGATGAATCTAAGTTGGCGTCGAAAACCGATAATTAATTTAATTAATTAACCAGTAATTAATGAATTAATATTTGAAAAAACAGTATTAACATCAAGTGTTATCCACAACAAGTTTTAAAAAATGTATTTCAGCTTGATTGGGTGAATAGAAAGAATTTTATTAACAATTGAAAATTTGAACAAGATAAATATATATATATATATATATACACAGAGAGAGAGTGAGCTAATAGTAAGAATTGAAAAAGTGTTAAATATTTCTGCTTTTAAACAAAACAAATTCCGAAAATTACTCAGAATTAAGCCACTCGTGCACCATTTTTAGAACATCATAATTTGGAGCCATTCTGCTTATTTGTTTGGAATAATAAAGAAACCCTTTTTTTGGCGAATTCATTTTTGAAGCCGTAATGCAAGGAACGCAAAATAACTTTTAGTACTTCATAAACGCTTCACCGGCGTTACTTTATAGAGCCCATTGTTTCTCAAAATGAATTCGAGAAACAAAACTGACAATAATTCCACAAGAATGGGTATTTAAAAGAAGAGGTTAAAAATACTCTGCAAGACAATAGACAGAAATTTATCCCTTTTCGCTCGAAAAGCGTTAAATATGGAAGGTCTATAAATATGTGACCGTCAAATGAAAAGTACTTATAAATGTCATTTACAGCAATGTTTACAAACAGTGTCAAATGTGAAGGTTATTTTGAGATTCTACTTGTTGGTAAAAACTTCATAAATAATGTAATTTTCTCTACCAAGCACAGAACGCAAATAATTGTCTGTCACAAATGGAGTCGGAAGTCGATTTGCTTACAAACAGGACTTTACTGTATAGATAATTTATTTATAGTTTACAGCATATCTACACGATTTGATACAGGTGTTGAATATTTCTGCTTGTTTCTTCGTTTGTTTTTGTCATATTACTATGAGGTTGACAATGCTCTTCGTAGTTTCTATATGGAATAAATTCATATGACGTCATAATCACGTGATAGATACAATCAATTAATTACTTCTTGTGACGTCACAACCACTTGATAAATGCTATCGCGTGTTTCCAACCAATCAGTTCATGCGCTTTACAGTTGCCAACTTTTGCTTTTTACAGAAACTTTCTTTTTAAAAGTACTGATCGTCGTTGTCAGACCAATATCTGGTATGTATAAAAAGTATAACTATGAGATTTGAGACTTTGAGATATTTTTATTTGACAAATTCTGGCGGATGCACATAGTATGTATTGTTAGCAACCACAGTTCAGCGTATAATGCTTAGAGTCACAGAACAATATTTTTATACGAAAATTTTGCTCAGTAAATTAATTATAATAGTCAAAATGTCAAAACCTCTTCAAAAAGTGCACGATATCTAGTGTAACGAAATGTAGACCCGTTCTGAAACTCTAGATGGCAACGCAGACTGATAGGACTGATATTGCGCCTGAGCAAGTGCCACGCTAGAGTATTGGATACCTAGAGTATTAGTACCTCTTGACGAGAGAGGTCGTTGTAGTTCCGCCAGCGAGCTTAGTGTGGATATTTGATATTTCGGTGATTACCTCCGGACGAGAGCGGTTGTTGAGCTCCAACAGTGAGCTTAGTGTGGATATTTGGATTCCGGTGATTGTCTCGCAACAAGAGAATACGGTAAGCTCCACCAGTGAGCTTCATGAAGAGATAATTCAGCGTTTGTCTCTCAAAGAGAGATCTTTGAGCTCCACCAAGGAGCTTTGCTCGAAAGGTTTTGTATCTGCCGGAGGCAGATGTGTTGTATGCCACACTGGCCAATAATTTGCTTTATTTCCTTACAACTGTCAACAAACTCGGGAGATTTATGATTTTTCCTTAAATATGTACATAGTGTATATAATTTTATGTTGTGTGATCCAAAAAACCATTAAAAGAATCATTCAAGAGTCATCAATTGAGAACGCTAGGACATTACAGCAAATATTGTGAGTGGTATGACAACAGTATTTATCAATAACGCATATAGGTAAACAAAACGCGCTTGGTTTAAAAACCCACGTATGACAAAAAATTTTAAAAATTCTTTTTGAAGAATCTTTATATTTTAACATCTTTACTCAACTATGAAATTTGAAATGTTATCTAAATTTTACAAGTAGAAGTCTAATGTTAATTTTGAATTCAGAAGAGAACACGTGATTATATATATCATGTTATCGCTACGAATTTAAGCCATTAAGATAACTACGTGGTTTAAAGACTTAAAGGCCCTGTTTGACTAAATTTGCAGTTAGCCCTTTTTATTTCGCCTAACGAACTTTAGAGAAATTGAAACAAACCAAATGTCGCTATTTAGATTCTTCAGCAGTGAACCTCGAAATATTAGTTCATATAAACTTGCGTCCCCATTATATTCTTCTTTCACTACAGTAGATAAGATATAAATTAACAATCAGTTACACTTCAAAATAAATACTTGGTACTTACCTCTGGCGTAACTAGTATTAAGTGGGTCCTGTATCAACATTCTTTTTGGGGGCTCCTTAAAACTTTACAATATTTTGCGTATACATTTATTGGGGGTTATTTGCTTACCCTGTAGCTTTGGGATCCCGTATCATTGATAAGGATGATACGATGATAGCTACGCATCTTGTACTCACATATTATACCATACCACTTTTTATTTTAAAGCACATAATTTTTAAGTTTCTGCACTTCTTTATTTCAATTATCTTCCCTTTAATTTTTAATACTTAAATGCAGTACTGGGCTAAGGTAAAGCCAAAGCAATGTTTAACTCAAAGATCAAAGTCAGGGGATGAAGTTTCCACATGGAAACAGGTAATTCACTAACCCATTCTACGTATCACGCATTATACCGTCACCTAATTTTGTCAAATCGAAAAACGTCGCTAACTGCCGCGATATGCATCCAATAGTGAAAAACTATTCTACGCATGTTAAAATATTATAATCTTATTTGCGCTTACTCAAACATTTTAACCATTTTGTACAGGTTGTACCAATCCTGCGTACGCTGAAACACCGTAATCTTAATCGCGCATTCTCAAAAATAATAACGTTGACTTAATTCATAATATTCTTCTCTTATTTGTGTTGTGAAAAACGATTGTGGGTGCTAACGTGCTGTCGCAACATTGCCAACGTTCAAAATAACTCTCCAAGTTGGCAACCCCAATTTCACTTGTGTCATACGTGTTGAATTGGCAACCATGTGCTTCGTTTCATATAATGTCGCCAATGTGGTTGCGATAATACGTAAGTACACCCAAAAGACTTCAGTTTGCCAGATTCATCTGCATTCAGAATCAAACTAAAAGAGATGATCAGAGAAATACAACAAAATAACATTTCAAAAAAAAAAAAAAA